>JAJMRT010000563.1:0-13903 GCA_030558065.1 Geotrichum phurueaensis
AAAATTAAAAAAATTAAAAAAATTAAAAAAATTAAAAAAATTAAAAAAATTAAAAAAAACGAAAAAAACACAAAAAACAAAAAAAACCCAAAAAACAAAAAAAACACAAAAAAACAAAAAAAAACAAAAAAAAACAAAAAAACAAAAAATAACACAAAAAACACAAAAAACACAAAAAACACAAAAAACACAAAAAACAAAAAAAACAAAAAAAACAAAAAAAACGAAAAATAAAAACATACACAATAGGGGACCTGTAGCCTGAATTTTTTCATCACTCACCTAGTTTTCAATTTGTCACCACCATCGTCATGGGCATCAGCATTCAAAACGCAGTATTTCAATGCTCTTGAACTTTTTTTTTTATTTTTTTTATTTCTTCAAGTCGGTAACTTAGGCGGACAAGGGGGCTTTGTGGTCCAGACACTGCCAACTAGCAACCCTAATCTGACGGAAACATCAAGGCTAGTAAGAAGTTGATGTCAACAACAACAGCTCCAACCGGTGAAGGTGATACTTTTCTTTAAATACAACAATAGTTTTTTTTTATATTGCAATGGCTGCTGCTGCTGTTTGCTTAAATACTATAGATATATCACGTACATCATTCTGGATTCAAAGCAGGATAAGTCATTGATTTTTATGTTTATTTCTTTTTGGTTTCTAAACTGTTATACCTGAGTATTATGTCAACAACCTTTGCCAGTATAAATCAGGAAAATCTCATACCGTCTGGTCAAATCTTTTTTTTTTTTTTTTTTCACTTTACCGACTTTGAGACGATCCAAAATTTCCAGCCCGTAACGGAATAATCTTTCACAACTCTTGATCAAGCACGATTCCTTTTTGATTTATTTATTCCTACTATAACTCATTTTTCTTTCAAAGATACCACGCCTCAAGAATGACTTCTGAAGAGTTTGTCCCCGTTATCACGTCCCTTTTGGACACTGATCTATACAAAATCACCATGCAAGCTGCCGTCCTTGACAGCTTTAGCGACGCCCGTACGTATCTGCTATACGGGAAATTCCCTCTACAGACCCTAGAATTCACCTGATTGACTATCATCACTCTCAAACCATTTCTTACTAACGCTTTCTGTGTTTTAATCTTTTTTTTTTTTGGGTTATTTTTTTAGAGGTCGAGTACAGCTTCACCAATCGCACGCCGGAAAAAAAGTTCACGCGCACGGCCCTGGCCTGGCTCGAACAGCAGGTTCGCCACCTTGGCACACTGACATTCTCTCGCGCTGAGATTGATTTTCTTCGAACCTCTGTGCCATGTCTGCCGGCAACTTACCTCACGTTCCTCGAGACTTTTAAGCTTGTCCCTGAGCAAGAGGTGGATATCAAGTTTGTGCCTGATAGCAGCGCCGTGCACGAGGGCCACCTCGAGATCATCATCAAGGGCAGCTGGACCCAGACTATTTTGTACGAGATCCCGCTGCTGGCCTTGGTTTCTGAGGCTTACTTTAAGTTTGTCGATACAAACTGGACCCTCGAGGGCCAGGCCGACCTGGCCGCCGATAAGGCTGCGCAGTTGCTCGCGGCCGGCTGCCCCTTCTCTGAGTTTGGAACCCGCCGACGTCGCTCGTTTGCCACCCAGGAGCTTGTAATCACCGGCATTATGCGTGCCGCGACTGCCAACCACACGCAGCCTAAGCACGCGCTCCTGCTCGGCACGTCCAACGTGCTGCTGGCACAACGCTACGGGCTCACGCCGATCGGCACTGTAGCCCACGAGTGGATGATGGGCATTGCTGCCTACACCCAGGATTATGTCAATGCCAATCGCCTGGCCATGGACTTTTGGCTAAAGACCGTAGGTAATGCCGCTGCAGGCTTTGCCCTTACCGACACCTTTGGCACCGACAATTTCCTCAAGGCCTTTGTGCCGCCATACTCGGACGTTTACCTCGGCGTGCGCCAGGACTCGGGTGACCCCTTGGTCTACACGCAGCTGATTGCCCGCCACTACCACGAAACCCTTGGCTACCCGCGCGGCACGAAAAAAATCATCTATAGTGACAGTCTCGACATCACCAAATGCAAAACCTACAAAGCCGCGGCCGAGGCCGCGGGGCTGGTGGCGTCCTTTGGCATTGGCACTTTTTTCACTAATGATTTTATTGACCCGCGTACGGGCACTAAATCAACGCCGCTCAACATTGTCATTAAGATTGCCGCCGTGAATGGCCACCCTGCCGTCAAGATTTCCGACAATTCTAGCAAGAATACTGGCGACGCTGCTACCGTGCGCCGAGTTAAAGCCGAGCTTGGCTACACCGAGCGCGAATGGGCCGACGCCGACGAGTCAAAGCGCTGGGACGCTTAGCCTCTCTGCGCATTCTTTTATATATATGTGTATACAAGCTTTTGCTTGCCTTGTGTTGCTAGAATAATCTAATTCTAGTAAAAATACCACAAACAAGACTTGAATTATCAAATCCCGTCATTAATTTTTCCATTTAACAATATATGATCGTGTGAGTGTAACCATAAATTTCAGAACATTACAAAAAAAAAAAAAAAAAAAAGGATACAATGTTATAATAAAAAATAAAATAAATAAAAAAAAAAGTTAAGTATTGGGTGCCAAGGACCGAGAGCGTTTAACGGCAGCCACAAGCTCGCGCAGTTCTCGCACGCCCTTGGGCAAAATCGAATCGTTGCCAGGAGTTGTTGATTCCACCACGACGCCATCGCCGCCGGTTTTTTGGCGTTTATGTGCGGGAAGATGCAGGTGACCATTAGCATCAGTCGCCGCCGCCACCGTAGTGCGACCCCGGGCAAATCGATTGTCAAACACATGTAGCCCGTTCATGGCTTTGATGCGCACCTGTCGGCGTTCAGACTCTTCCTGCTGTGCGCGCAGCTGCTCTTGGTACGCCTCTTGCTCCTCGCGGGCGCGCGCCTCTTCTTGCTCACGCTGGTACTTGGCACGCTCTCGCGCACCCTTGACACTAAGCTGACCATTAAACTTGTCCACCAAGTCGGCGACAGCGCGTTCTAGTAAAAAACTGGGGTTTGTACCATCGGCGTCATTGCCAATGGCACTGAACACCACATTACCAAACTCAACACCACTTTGCTTGAGCCCAAGCGCTGATATCACTGCCGCTTCGTCCTTGTTGTCACCGCCCCAGTAAAGCACAAGCACGTCAAGTTTGTAGCGCGATTGGCCCTTGATCATATTTAGGATCGCAGCACACGCCTCGCGATCGTACGCAAGACTGGGGTCCATCTGACCAGCCTGATCGAGACCTACCACCAGCACCAGCTGCGTCATGTCTTGGTATGTCGCAGAGTCTTGCTGCAACTGTTCCAGATGAACAGTTGTAGCCTTTGAAGAGCTCTCAATAATCTGGCCCAGATCCAGCTTAGTTTGAATCCATTTTCCAACAATAGTATTCCAATCTCGACAAAAAACACTCACCCGCAACTCTGCCAGTCCATAATTTGAGCTCTTGCGTAAACCATTCTCGAGCTTATTGGCGATAGTAGCACGAACGTCAAATGGCTTCCAAAACTCCGCGTCCTTTTCGCGCTGTTTCCTGATGGCTTCCATCTTGCGCTCATAGCGTTCCTCTGGCGTCAAATTATCAATTAACCGGCGATTAACCAGCCTGCTTGCTGGCGACGATGCAGCCGCAGCAGGAATCGCAGACACACGCGGCTTACCAAGCTGACTAGATATGAGTTTAAATTCATTCTCTCGTTGCTTTTTCTCTTCGATGCGGGCGCGGGCAATAAAAGCCGCACGACCAACTAAGCGAACGGCAAGACGCTTTAGCCGTGTCTGATTCATTTTTTCAGCTTGCGCTGTCTTGGTTGCTTTCACTAAAAGTGCTGAGATCATGCCATTGAACTCCTCAACAACGGCTGCGTTAACCCGTTCTTGCTTGATTTTTGCTTTCACCTCTTTGGTTTGGTCCCAGGCTTTGGGGAGAACTTGAGAGTTTAGCATTTGGGAAACAACGCTATAAAACAAGTCGTCCACTTCCTTTTTGACGTCCGCTTCGGAATAGACATATTTTTTAACAACCTTTGGAACTGGTGGGGATGCTGGCGCAACTGGCTCAGCAGTCGGCGTCAAAGTTACAAGCTTTTGAGTCTCTATGCCCAGCTTCGGTGTAGGTGTAGACAAGAAAGATGACGTAGGTGTAGGGAGAACTGATGCTGGCACAGTCGGCTGGATCGCAGTAGACTGAGGTTGCTTCTGAGAAGAAAAGCTAAAGGCTGAAGCGGCTGGTTTATTTGTGGCAGTCGCGCCAAAAGTAGACGTAGGTAAAGCTGTTGTAGGTGGTATTCCAAAAGCATTGTTGCTTTTACTATTGCTAAATGAAAATGCTGGTGCAGCAGCAACAGGCTTAGATTCACTGGGTGTGAAAGAAAATAAGGGTGCCTGTGGTTTCACTGACGAGTTTTCCAACATCATCTGGCCATTAGCAGAACCTTGAAATTGTGACTGACTACTACTAAATGAAGACGGAAGGGTCTGGAACGGCTTCAATTTAGGAGCCAATGGCTTTAATTGGAATCCAGCTGAGCCAGGTGCAAATGACGCTGAAGATGGGTTTTCTATAATACAAGCTGCCCATGACTTATTACCCATCTTGCTGTCGATATATGATGTAAAGTATGACTTGAAGCTTTTTTGAGGATTCAAGCTTTTTGGTGCGACATTGACAGCCAGCTGTTGTTCATCCTGGGCTATCGTCAAACCATAGGACTCACAGAAGCTAACAGTATCTTCCTCTGTTTGAAAACCCAAAAGCCGTGTTAGACGAGAGAGCGTGTATGGCTTTCCCTTGGTATGGTAGGCTCTTGCCATGCTAGCAAGCGCGCCAAATCTGATGTCCTGAAAATGACTTTCGATCAAGCATGCCGACAAAAACGAGACATTCTTAGTAGAAATGAGCTGAAAGAGTGCAGCAAAAAGGTTGGCACAGTTTTCTTTCACGTCTTTAGCAGCAACTCCATGCGCCTGGTGCAGAAGACCTCTGAGCAATATAGCAGTTTGAATCTCCGGAGAATTGAAAATTTCAAGAGGTAAAAGCTGGGTCTGCCTGTCAATATCGGGGTCTTTGATATGGCTTAAAAGAATATACGATCTAAATTCAGCCTCTCTTGGGCTTCGGAAGTTAGGGTTTTGCCTTCTATTTGAGTCGTAGAGCTCTGAAAGTGTTTGTAATGCCTTGTTGAGTTGCTCTAATTCTTGTTGCTTGGAGTATTCTTGATCTGACGTCAACATGACATGCAGACATAGCAGATGAACACGCACAATTAGTTCGTTACATTCAATAGCTTCAGGGCCCGAGTAGTTTTGGTAGGTAAAGTCTTGACGAATCGATCTCGTGCGGTCCCATAAGAATGGATGACTTTTAGGAAGCTGAGGAACAACATTGTTGATCAGATAATTCAAGGTCGACACAAGAATATGCGGCGGTCTAACATCGGAAGGTAATGGTGGTGGCTGTCCGGCTGCTGGCCGTGAAAAGGCTTTGACTGATAGTTCCCGTGACACATTTCCGTCGGCGTCCTAGAATTATTGGGTTAGCATTTGACAATAGAAGTGACAGCAATATGATATTCCTACTTTTTCAAAGGGCTTAGTGTCTTTCTCGTATGCTCTTCGAACTCGCTCAAAGGTAGGACATTTGTCTTGACAGCTTCCAGTAAATATGATAGCATCCTTAAGATCCTTTCTAGTATCTTGCTGATCAACCAAACCGCGGCTTTCCATTTCGCGGCGCTCCTTTTCGCGCATCGACTGTAATTGCCGATAAATATTCTCTAATTGACTGTCGTCTGTCTGCGAACGTTCAAGGTTTAGCATTTTCTGCTGATTTTGCACATCCCAGGGATCAGGCTCAGATGTTAGTTCAGTAATCAACTTCTGATCGGCTTGAAGATATAAAGGTGTCGGCAAAGGAGCTCGTGATATCTGACGAAATCCGGAAGGAGTAGGGAGAGTCGGTGGTTGGGTTAAAGCAAGTGAACTGTTATTCTGAAAGTAGTTTATACTATTTTTGGAAGAGCCAGGGAATTGAGAACTATTTCGAGATGATCCATTACTAAAGTTCCCTCGTCCCACTCCACGACCTCCTCCCCTCTGTGACCCTCCTCGACGATTTCCTCTATTTCCTCCATTAGAATTCAAACCAATATTATTTTTATTATTTGCGCTGGTATTGTTGATATTGTTAATAGCACCGAAGTTGCCATTGCTGCTTTTACTCTCCTGGCTATTGTTGTTGAAGTTCGAGAATGCGCTTTGGAATTGAGGGTTGTTTTGCTGTGCCTGTCCAAATCCAAACGCTGAAGTAGGTGCATTTCCAAAGCTTCCAGAGTTTCCGCTGTTTCCAGCAAATGCTGAATTTGCAAACGAAGGAAACATTTTGGTTTGGCCACTAGCAATGTTAGGGTGTTGGGACAGATCCTATAATGGTGATGTCAAGCAGAGGGTTTGGTGGGTAGAAAAAAGAGTCGTGAAATGTCATTATTATATAATAAATTAACAAATCTTAACGTTTTGAAGCCTCATTTCCAATCCGGGAAATAGCTCTTTTTTCTCAAATAGGAAAGTTTCTTCTCCCCCTGAATAATAATTTTACATTCTGAAGCAGACCATCCTCCCTGCCAGTACAACTTCTCTTTTGATTCAACAATCGTCTTCATCATAAATCGAGTTATAGCACCATGATGGCAGACTCTGCTGGAATAAATTCAAAACATTTAGTAGTGCCGTCATCAAATAGAAATTTTTCCCAGGCGAATGAATTTGTATTGGGAGATACAGTTTGGCTTCCAGACGGCCAGAAAGGAGTTCTGCACTACATTGGACCAATTGCTGGCAAAAAAGGCGAATTTGCTGGCGTCGAGTTAATTGAAGAGTGGTCTTCAAATGGTCGGCACAACGGCGAGTTTAATGGGTGAGTATATCAGATTAAATTTGTTAAGAACCCAGAGCTCTAACGCTACTGATACTTAGAGTCAAGTACTTCGAGCCTAAAGTTCCGAAAACAGGCGTATTCATATCCTACTCAAAACTTCAAAGCACTCCTCAATCACAAAACGCTAAACGGGTAATTTCTAATCGACGATCATCGTTACCTCTCAATTCAGTTCGCTCTAAAACACCAGTAGACTTGGTTGCATCTAACCCAGCTATTCGAAACAAGGCCACACCAATTTCCAATACTCGAAAACGACAATCGCTTACTGGAGGACAGTTTTCTGGCTTCTCAGGAATAGGATCCCCTCCACAGGCCACCTCTACTCCTTTAAGTCGCGCCCATCAAAAATCATTTACCCGAATTAGATCAGACGCATCTTACTCAGACTCAAGATCACAACTTACTTCGCCAACCAAGCGAAGGGCTAGTGGGCTCTGGCCATCTCTATTGTTGAATGAACATGAAAGCAATGGTCACGATGATTTCAGGAGACAGTCAACTACGGGGCTGGATCTTGATGCAGACCATAGTGCCGTTGTGGCCCAGGCTGTAGCAATGGCAGTATCACAAGTACAAGCAGAAGCGCAATCAGAAATCCACAATCTCAGACATAAATTGCGGATAGCAACAGATGAGCTAAAACAAAAAGAAGAACAGTTCCAGGAACAAACATTACTTCTAAAAGAACTTGAATCGACTGTCATTGAGTTCCAAAATTTGCACGACCGAGAAAGTGCACAGCGGGACCTCGCTTCCGGCCAGATTGAGTATATCGAAGAAATGAAAAAAAATCATACCAAAGAGCTTGAAGAAAAAGATAAGAAAATTACGCTTCTAAAGTCAACGGTTGAAGAACGGCGTAGTGAATTTAGAACGACACTTGACGCTTTACAAAGCGATATGCAAGAGTCCACAGCGGCATACACAAACGAAATCAAGGCACTACAAGAAAAATTAATGGAAGTCAGGGTAATTGCTGATCGAGTGCCGACTCTTGAAAGATATATCAAAAACATGGAATCTGCTGGAATGGGCCGATCTATGAATCCTGTCGGTGAACAAGATGCGAAGGCTCAGATTTCAAAACTGGCTGAACTTGAAAACCTACTTTTAGAAAAGGACCACAAGCTAAACAGCATGAAAGAACAACTTGACCAAGCAGAGCAAAGACTTGTTGATTTTTCACGGCCTCGGATAATCACTCAAGTGATAGAAGAACCGCCGTCAAGTCATCTACAACACAAAACAAAAGCCAATTTGCAAGATAGTATTAACAAATTACCAATTGAAAAAAAAATTGGAGAGCTTGCCAGCATGATGGACCAAATGTCCATAACTAAAGACAATTTAACCACATCCGATGCGGTTGCCAGTGGTAAAATGTCTCCACTCAGTGATGAAACTATTTCATTTACACCTCCTAGCATTAATTCTTTGATGGACGAGCTTCCTATTCAAAGTCACGTTCCTATTCCAAGGAAGCCAAAGGTTTCACATAACAGTCCCTTCCTTTCTATGGAATTTCCTGATGTTCTTCCTCCTCACCATCTTTCCCCGAGCATAACTGCTCGCAACATTGTGACTGCAGTGACTGCCGCCGGTCACAGCCATATACACAACCCTAACAACATAAGTTTATCAACATCTCACTCAAGTACGAAGACTGCAGCGGAGCTGGCAACAGCAGTGATGGCCAATTCACCAAAATCGAGACGATCATCATCCATCAGTATTGCTACTAGTTTACTCAAAGAGCATATTATAGGCAAAGGAATTGATGAAAAGAATGGAGCTGAAGCAAAGTGGTGTGTTCTTTGTGACAAGAAGGGTCATGATAGCATGGATTGCCCTTTTGAAGATGATTTTTAAATGGATTTTTTCATTTGAAACATATCAACACCCAAATTCAATATCTCAATAAATAGCAAGCTAGAAACTAAACATCTAGGGAGATATATAAAATAATTAATGATTTAAGGAGAACTATTTATTGTATATACAAATTTATTTTGGTAAATGTACACAAGATTTAAAGAGAGTCTAAATGATGTTAATACTACCCAGAAGACTTTTTTTTTTTTTTTTTTTTTTTTTTTTTTTTTTTTTTTTTGATGAAGGGAACATTGATAAGCACAAAACGTTCAGACTATTTTATAAAAATCACATATTTTGACAAGCACTAGAAAATTCAAAAAATATTAATATGAAAACACCAAATGCAAGTAACCTGGCCTTCCAAAACTTGCAAACTTTTGTGTATAGCGTAGTTATATGTTGAAACTGACTCACACTGTTTAGCATTAATTCTGTGTATTATTACTGTATGAGGCTTGAATTAAACTTACATCCCACCGTCGCTAGCACGCTCTAAATAGCAACATGTGTGGTCTTCATCATTAATAGACTACAAAAGACACATCAAATAGTTTTTCAAGCATTATGTTGCGATTATTGATAAAAAAAAAGGTGAAAAACGGAAGATAATGATTAAAAAGTACTTGCCACATTTAAATTTCTGAGTCTGTAGGTAGTTGATGTTTCTTAAATTAAGTCGTATTAGCAAAAGCTGAAATACGTTCTCACATCTATGTTTTAGGTCTAACAATGCTGACAATAATAATGATACAGCAAGCAGTGAAAATATTTTTGGAAATGCTATGTAAAAGCTTAAATTTTATTCAAGAAAAATGTTTTCATAGCGAATAGAATATTTAGACTGTATAAAACTTCTCTAAGTTACGCGTAACTAATAAAATTTATGAAAAGCATCATCACACGAGATCTTCAACTGAGAAGAATTAATTCTGTAAAAGCACTATCTATAAAAGTTGAAAACATCTGAAAGAATGTACTTCTTACAGGGGGAGATTTTAGTAAAATTTCTGGTTGTTGAGAAACACCTTAATACAAAAAGAGGGCATTTATACGGTGTTCAAAGTCTGAAAACTTTTTTTACCGCATATTTTTAGAAATGGTTTGTGCAAAAAAAAAATTAGTAAAAATGTTATCACTTGTAAATATTTTACAATGCCATCAACATATCTATATAGGTTCATATAAAGAGAAATTGGCATATATCAAACTGCTGATAATTCTATATTATGTTTAGTCTACTTTTAAATCTTATTCAAAGAAAAACGCCTGGTAAAGTTTGTTCTTTGTAAGATTTCATTCTAGTTTCATGTTTTGGAAAGAATCTTTTAAATGCCAGAATGATAATAAACCATTGTGAGAACTAATATTGTTTATTTCAGCTATAGCAATGTTTTTTGTAATCCAAAACATGTAATTAACCCTATATAAACAATGATTTAACTTGATTATAGCTTTTGAGATGTTCTACTTCTTTGTATAAGGCGTTGAGTTTTTAACTTGCTTTGGGTTATCTGGAATTTTGTTTTTCTGTCGAACTAGATATTTTAATGATCGAGACAAAGTTGATCTAATAGTCAAAATGATAGATGAATTTGATTCTGTGAATTCAAAGTTTGCGATGTTAATATTTTGCATTCATCATTTACCATAATAAATTAGTAGTAAAATTCACGCTCACAAATAGGGGTTTTCATTTGAATTATAGTATAATTTTGCAAAAGACTTTTTGTGAAAAAATAAATTAAAAGAATGACAAGCCTATTTTACTTTAATTTCCAGTAAAGCATCAAATATTGGAGCGGTTGTCAAAAAAAAAAGAGATTAATATATACTAGACTACAAACAAAATATACCAAATAATGTAAGTTTAAAAAAGATATGATGTGCAATGAATATACAAACCTTCTGTATGTCAAGAATTTACGTAGTTTCAGTAATACTAATGTTTAAGCATACTTAAAATACCGAGCTTTTCTAAACATTGCAGCCCGTCACGGTCTTATAAAAAAAGAAATACTGGAATTGACATGATCTCATCATTAGAAAAGACACAACACCAAGAAACATCGGAATGCGTTAAATCCCAGTTTATTTTTATTGTGTGAAAATACAAAAATTCTTGTAGTTCTCAAATTTTGTTTTAAGCTGACAGTCTGAAATTTTAGGTAAAAGATAGTTTAAAATCATCAAATGATTTAGATTTCACACATATAATTTTTAAGTAATAAACACAAAATATTCAAATAATTCTTCATCTTTGGATCATAAATGACTTTGCAACAGACCCCCACTGTTTATATAAACATTTTATATCAACTTAATGAGCCACATGTTAAGGAGGCCGCAATCAATTAGATGCGTATTCAAAAAGTAACATAAGCTTCACTCACATTTTCAACTCAATATTACATCATGACGTATTCAAGACTTTTAATCCAAAAATTTCCTGTCTTTATTGAGTAAATTCAGCTTTTGCAGAAACAAATTGATTGTATTAAGCAACCATTTGAAAAAATTCTTGTTACATGGAGCTCAGCTTTGTATTGAAAGACCGCCCGTACTAAATTTCTTACTTCATCCTGAAAATCCAAGTAAAATTTGTCAAATTTATGTTTAATATTACAGATTTTCATTCATTCGAGGCTTTAGAAAAGGTTAATGCTTAAAACTTTGACAAGTGAAAGGCAATCTTCATGCATGATTTGCAGCTCTATTAATGTACAGGTTTTCTTTTTGTTCAACTGACATTCAAACATCATAGCTACTCAGTAAATGTTTTTAGGATATGATGGCCTTATTTACAGTAATGTGCAATACAAATCGAGTCTTGCCAGCGCTGGTGCCTGACCTGAGCACTTTCATAGTTTGTGTGCTTGTTTCAGTTCAGTAAAAACCAGCGTGAGATCAAAATTTATGAACTATTCAAAAAGCTATGACTTCAAATTATAAAACGTAAAAAAGTGCACCTTGTTTAAATAGGCAAATACTACTACTACTACCACCACCACCACCACCACCACCACCACTACTACTACTACTACTACTACTACTACTACTACTACTACTACTACTACTACTACTACTACTACTACTACTACTACTATTTCACCTTTTTCAGCATAATTATAAATCATAACTAAAGGCAATGCAATGGTATTTTACTAGTGACAGTATTATTTTCTGGGGAAACGTGCAAACTTACGAAGGGGAGCCGTGATGTGCCAGTAGACCGTTAGGTACGTACGAGTAGAGAGAAAATACTTTTATTCCTTCCTTTTCCATATAACTTCGGAGGAAAGACCATATTTAGATATAATTACTAAGCTTCTCAGGTCTCCAACCTGACAACTAGTAAAAGCAGAACTCAGAATCAAGGAATTACACTAAAGTTAAAATTAGGTTTTTTTAAGATACATAACGGACAGGGACATGTATATATGAGTTTTGGGAATCTCGCGGTTGGGAGATGCTAGTTGACTGTTGAAAAGTAACTACACCTAAACTCCAGTTTAAGGGATGTATTGTTGGAAACGTTTTACGTCCCTTAATACAAATATCCCTTAACCTATTTCGCCAGCTAAATTAGACATATATTGACAAGAAAATACGTAGCTATGTGCTTTAATCAACTAGAAAACTTCCAAATATCACTCTGGCTCTTAGTTCGCCTTCTTCTCTTGCTCAAAACCTGCTCGTGGCGCAAAATATCCTCCAATCTTTGTTTGCACACCTTATTCTGCTGTTTTTCGTGTGATTGGAGCTGATAAAGGCACTCTAAAGCGTCACTTGCAAAGATTTTAAGAAATTCTTTCATAATAGTATCATCTTTATCATTATTCCCAAGTTTAGCGTCATTATAACCTATCTTTCTGATAATAATGTCATCTAAATCGTCTTGAAAGTGTGAGTGTAGGCAGTGAAAATTCTCCCTCTTGACAAATTTCTTTTTTCTTTTTTGTAAAATTATATTTTTTCATGCATAAACTCTACTTTTTGTGAGGGTCATCAGCCAAAAATATTATTTTCATGCATAAACTCTATTTTTTGTGAGCGTTATCAGCCAAAAATATATCTTCTGGCATATGTTTACGTAACCTTTTAGGTAATATATTTTTTTGAATCCCTTGCTCCCGGAATTGAAAATTAGGGATTTTAGTATGTAAATTTAATTCAGGAAGAATTTGTTGTCCCTCGCAATGGAGAATCCCCTAAAGTTGGTGTCCCGTAAACTGGAGTAAATGTGTAATTACCTACTAATTTTTTTTTTTCAAAAAAATACTAAATTTCTTGAAACTGAAAATAATGTTGGTAGTTTTCATATAACCTGTATTTTTTTGAACAGTTCAAATTATTTAAAATTTTTGTATCTAATAGTTCCTACCTCACCTGTAGCTACTTTTAAAAACGATTCAAGACCATCAAAATTGCAGATTTGTTGCTAAGGGTAGTCTGCCTCAAGCGGCGACTTTTGCTACATGTAAATGATACTCTAGGTCTTCACGATTATTCAAAATCATCATTATTATACAACCAAAATCATACTTTAATCAATCTCTAAATTTTTGGAGACTACCTAAAAGGGCTTTTTTGGAATAGGTTGAAAGATATTCTTATAAAGTTAGAGAAGTTAAATTTCCTTTCTTAAAGAGGAGCTAGCATAAGCTCTTTTGATTAAAACTGTTAATTTTTGTAAGCAGGTTATTCAATATCAAGTGAAAAAATCCACAAATATAAACATTAAAATTTATTAACTATCAAATTGTTAAAATATAGGCTATTTGAATGTTTTTGAAAGTCTACATCATAATGTTAGGTGGGAAAACCTTTCAATATGATCGTTAGTAAACGGAAATATAAAAATGGGGGGGGTATGAAAACTTTTAGTGAGTAGCGGAAAACTTGTTGGCAAAACTGTGAAAATCCTTCTGTTTGTTCTAACTTTTATCATTTTAGTAGCAGCATTTTGAGCATTAATACCAGTTTTTGAAGGAGCTAGAAGTCTGCGAATTAGGAAGACTTATCAGGCTCAAGCCGATAACTTGATCTCAACTCTCTGCAAACTTCATT
>JAJMRT010000564.1:0-13866 GCA_030558065.1 Geotrichum phurueaensis
TATTTTATTTATTTTATTTATTTTATTTATTTTATTTATTTTATTTATTTTATTTATTTTATTTATTTTATTTATTTTATTTATTTTATTTATTTTATTTATTTTATTTATTTTATTTATTTTATTTATTTTATTTATTTTATTTATTTTATTTATTTTATTTATTTTATTTATTTTATTTATTTTATTTATTTTATTTATTTCATTTTTTATTCATTTTTATTAGTATCTTTTTTTTTTAAGGCACGCGCTATGCTATTGAGCGCGTTTTGCTAACTAGCCCATTCCCGCGAGTCCCCTTAATGCTCAGTCTCAGATTTTACCAGTATAGGCTGGGGTACTCAGTACTGTACAAGTTCGGTAAAATCTATAAAAAAAAATAAAAAAGTAATCCCAAATCTGAAAGTTGAGCAGTTTTGCGTTAGACTAACCAAGCCTTCCTTTTTTTACTTCCAGAATGTGAGCATACTGCCCTGCTGTTTGGTTGAGTAAACTACAGAAAATGTACACTACATACACATGTAGAGTACAAAAGTAAGATACTAGCTCTAAAAGTTGTAGAGACGAAGCAGCATTTTCCAAATTAACACCTTTACGGCTTTTAAGTTTGAAGATGCAGTCGACACAATACTGCTGCACCTACGAAGAAAAGCATTTGCCTGAACAAAAAAAAAAAAAAAAAAAAAACAAATCTGGTTCTAGGCACATGAGACCTGGTTTTTACAATTAATATCGACGTCTACGTTAGGCCTACCCGTTTTCTGTGTGCAGTAGTTTTATACCTTGCAAACTAAACCTGTACAATTACAAATGCTGGCTTGTCATGCCCAGGCTAAGGCCGGCCGTAAATTTCAACCTTCCTAGATCTGACACTCGCGCGTCGTTTTTTGAATGTTTACAAAAAAAAATAAAAAAAAAATGCTAATGCTCAATATTGTATTTTCAGAAAATATTAACACTGCTCATATATATTGTGCACTGAATAGATGACACTTTAAAACTAATTCTTGTCTATCCAAGACTGGGAATTTTTCTAGCTGTGCATAATTGTTTTTTTTTTTTTTTTGTTGACGAAGACCCAATGTAGGTATCTGCTAGTGCAAGCTGTATGGTTACCTCAATGAAGAAAAAAAAAAAATCTTGAAAAGCCTTACTGAAAGTTTCTACTAATAGATTCCTATACTGTGGCTAGCGGCTATTATCTAGGGCATGGCTATGGACAAATGATTGTTTTTAGCTTGAACTTGCTTAATTTGTACATATCAGCACCACAACACTTGCAATCTAAAACAAGAGGCTTATAACCCCTTTTATTAATAAATGCCAAACGAGCACTATAACTTTTCCTTATCCGACCATTTTGTATATCTAAAACAACCTTGTGTATATCATGACATGGCGAGTACTTTTGACAAATTGCAAATTATCTTCATGGATTCTAGGATCGACAAACCTATTCTTGTTCCTTAACTAATCAAGGTTTAGCCCTTTGGGCTCTTGGGTCTAGCATAGCATAGTCAAACTTGCAATCATAAATGTAGCCGATGAATAGTACCAAAACACCAATCTTGTATAATTAATCGCTAGGCATACCGTAACACAAAGTAAACTTTTTCCACTGCTTTTGCCTACCTTTGACTCCAAGTTTTCAATGTAGAATCGGCATAGAAAGTTCAATGAAACTGCTTGTCTTTAGCGCAGAAGTGACCAAATGATCTACTAGCTACATATGTCTACATATTTTTGTCGTTACTACAGTTTAATGCCTTGCACGAGAAGCCGGATATGTCCAAACAAGCAAGTCCCGGTTTCAACCTGAATTTGAGCCCAGCTCTGGCGCAATTCCTCTTGTGTTGAAAAATTACTAAAAACTTACTTGTAGCAGCAAAGTTATTTGTAGAAACTTCTAAGCAAATAGTAAACATTGAAAATACTTGGGTCAACGTTACTTTTTTAGTTAGCATGTTCATGCGCTACTTTCTGCTTCTCGCTACCCATATTATAATATCTCATCTAAAACCGGATTTATTTTCTTTTGCATTGATTTAGCTTGTGGTTCAATTAGCCATCTCCAAAAGCCAAATTATTATAGCGTTATGACAGCGCTAATAGAAAATTGTACACAATGAACAGAGGCAATGATGGAGCAGACTGGAATCTATTTTCTTAGAAGAAAAAAAGTCTACTAGCTTATACTACGTCATCTACAATTGCTTTAAAAATGTCATTGATGCAGTATCTATAGTTGTTTTGTAATGACAGGACTACAAAAAGCAAATTCAGTTATAAATTACGCGTGTGCAACAAGGAAGTATATGCTGTTAAAACAACCTTGTTCATATATTCTCCGGCTATTTACAGAATTATGCCATGTCATATGTGATTTTTTGTTACCCTAGACTCATCTCAATTAATGGGTAGCAGACTTACTTGTGACTCCAGTTGGGCTATTGCAGACTTTGTTTTTGAGCAATTCCTGGTGTTAACTTAACCATTGAGATTTTTGAAGTCTCCGATTAAAAAAGGGGAATCAGGCTACTTTCTTCTTTTTTTTGTTTTTGTAATTTTTTTTTTTTTGTCTAAAACCGATATTGTTGTTGGCCTTGTTATTATTATTATTATTATTATTATTATTATTATTATTATTATTATTATTATTATTATTATTATTATTATTATTATTTTTTAACGTGGCTGCTTTGGCTTGTTTGTTATTCTTAATTTTCTGAGTTGCTTGATTTAGTTTAGGCAAGGGGGTTTCTTGTTTGTCAACCTCAACTGATTGAGAGGTAAAAAACAAGCCTGCCACACAACATTTTCAGTGTGGCATTTAGTAAATGAAAAAGAAAAAAAAAACCTATTAATGCTATTAATGTTTGTGTGCAAGTTTGCTGAGCTGGAGCAAAAATTGACCACCGTCAATTACTTGACTGAGCAGGAAAACAACAAATAAAGACCACACCAGAGCCATCGTAGGTAAACTCAACACAACCGAGCCTAAACAACATAAAGTGCCTACCAATTCAATTAGTCGCAAAGACCTTGTCTTGTAACTTATGAATTTTTTTTTGGTAAGACTACGTGTAAATATACAGAATGGCACAATTAGAAAGTTGTGTGTGTATTTCTACAAGCAACATCAATCTTCAACTAACAAGAACTAGACTTTTCATTGCTTCACACGGAACCAAAAAGTTGAATTGAATAGAAAAAATAAAAACTAATAATTGGAAGCGCTGGCGTAGGCTCAGGGAACCTATCAGTCTAGTTGAAATTATTCAATTTCTGCTTACGCATTAGTAATTTGGAGCTTCAAGGGTTGGAGCATTAAAGATCCGCCATCTACGTTTAACCGTGATCTACGTTGAAGTTATAACTTAGTTAGACACATGTACAAATACACTAATTTTTTTTTTCAGGCTTCAGCCAGTTATTTTGGTAATAGAATGTGAGACATTCAACTTCCTATTAACTGATCCCTCCCTTCCTCTCTTTCTAATTGAGAGAGATCGTGGGTTTTTTTATTTTTAAAGTTAATCATCGCAGTACCGCCAATCAGCCAGATCTAGAATGGTGAGTAACTGCGCAAACTAGGCTGATAATTCTGTAGCCTGTTAATACCGTACTTTCAAAATACATTTACACTGCTTGCATTTGCAGCTGTACTCTACGTTAAGTCGGGTCATATTCAAGCCGGGGTTTAAGAGACGCCTAAATACCGTACCACTTGGTTTCAATTAGCCTGAAAACGTTGATATGTGCAATAACCAGGAACTGCCGAAAGTCAATTTATTTCTAGCAATGTTTAGTGAGACATGGCTGGTCATCACTTACACTCAATACAGACAGTCAAATATATTGAGCTATATTACTTCCCTCGTACCATAAGTCTTGCTGCGTACCTTTACTTGCGACAGCAGAGACAAGTCAAAGAATACGTACACAGCACTACTGTCACACCCCTCTTCCAAGACCTGCAAGTAACGATTTTTAGGCCAAAAAACTTGCGTACTCTTGACTACCATGCAAACAGGGCGTATTAAAAAGTACGTCTATCTTGGTTCCCCTTTAACTCAACCCTACTTTTAGCTGTCTCAAACAAGGCCTTTGACAGCTGTCATAATATTGCGCAATAATACCGGTAGTTATCACTCTAATTTATAATGCTATTCTCCAAGCCGCAAAGGAAGGCCGGGCCAGCGACAGCCGTGTATCTAAACCTAGCCTTGCCTTTTTTTGAAGAATATATGCTGATTTTACGTATCGGATTTAACTGACAACTATTTGCGACTTTTTTTTTTGTTGGTTGTACCTTGCCAGGTGCTCGGGTTCTATTCCTAAATAAACAAAAATAAATTGTCAAAGCTGCTTTGCTCTAACACCACTTCTTTTAAACCATTGTATACACTATTTGCGGGTTAGTCAAAGCTTTAGAACGCACATGCACGCAACAGTTCAATTTTGAAAAAAAAAAAAAAATGATTGGCTTGTAGGGGGTCTTTGTGTTAAGCAAACCATTGGCAGAGGCGCAACTTCAATAGAACATGCTCTTTTGCAAGACTAAAACCTCATAATCAATACTAGTGTTAGCAGAAGAGCAGGCCAAATTTACACGCGGCTAGAAAAATAAGTTGTCGTTAAACTTCACAGTGAATTTTGTTCAAACAGTAAGTTAAATTATAATAAGGATTTTTTTTTTACACCAATATACTAGTGTAGTTGGGTAAACCCGGGATTAAACACGATAACCAGCTGCCACGCCTGGCTAAGGAACATAACTAGAAGAAAGTTTCACAAGTATCATCAGTGTTTTATATTTTGTCTTAGTGCCAATATATCATGCCGATGGTTTACTCAAATTCCTCGGGTCTTTGACAAAGATCTTGTTAACTTTAGTTTCTTTCAATATTTTGACTTCATCAATGCTTGCTATATTGAGTTACAAACATTTTGCTACAGTAAACAATATTGCCAGGAACCTTTTGTATATGCTAGTAAACTGTGGCGGTAAAGATCGATAAACGAAGTCTGGTTAATTTCTATTTTTTTTTTTTTGACATGCTCATTTATCACTAATCTGACAGTACATTGAGTTGCAATGTTTCAATGCTTTTCTATTAAGCTTGTTAAAGAAATACCCTTGTATAAAGTGTAGCTGGCACATAAAAACTACTTAAAGCTGTAATAAAATTTCGTGGTTTTAAAAATAACAAAATGAAAATGTCAGTGTTTTCAATGCTTTATCTACATATGAGTATTAGTCAATTATTGTTGCTAAATTTTTTGTTAATAATAAATAAATAGAGGGTTTGTTAGTACTAATCAAATTCAAATATCACAACATCATTAATTTAGATTGCTTTGAATGCATTGTATTATTGTGTCAATTATAACAAGTTATAATTTGTAATTGTGGCAAAAAAAAGCAAATGAAAGCAAATTTCTAAGCCATACAATTAGAGAGATATTACTTTCACATCTATTTCAATCATTTTGAAAGCTTAGCAAAAAAAAAAAAAATCTTTCTTGAGACTATTGCACTAAACTCGTCTGACCTGTTGACCACCCTTTTTCACAGATGTAAAAAGTCACAACCCGCAGCAAGCAGCTTGTCTAGCATGTTATCGCAGTGTACCCACATGAACTTATCAGCCATGCCTTTTTTTTTTATTTTCTTTCTAGAATGTAAGTAAGAACAAGGGCCTCCGTACAAATTCTGATCTAGCCTAGGTCAGACACGCCTAAATTATAACCCTGTTTTTTTTTTTATTCTCACGATTTCAGTCTATGACGGGATTAAATTATGGGCCGATTTTAAATACCTTTTTTGCTCCAGTACTGCCAAATGCTTTAAACCGCTGAGGTAGTTTTAAAATGCTATTCCTAGAATTATAAGTTAAGACCTTTTTTTTCCCTTAGCGATGTACGCTCTCAGTAAAGATACCAAAAAAAAAATAACAAATTAAATCAAATGTGAGGTGGATGAGCGACTTGATTTTAGCCAGGTTGTGATTCAAAGTTTATTCACCCCTGCCTTTTTTTTCTTTTTTTCACAAGCAGTTCTCAAAATTAAAATAGTCTTTTTTCTTCCTGTAATTTGCCCAAGAATAAACAAGCATAGTGAGACTTTGCTTGGGTTAAAGTGTGCTGTGGCTATCCCACTTGCAGCTACTTATTAGGCCAACCAAACTTATCACAGGTTTAGTAAATGTTGGGTCCAGGGACCAAAAATAAACCTTTTTTTCCATAGAGATCACAAAGCAACAAACGAGGAAAATGCTACAAATTTTAATCTGTAAAGCAGGGTTAGGCTTGTTTTGAAATCTTGACTACACAATTTCTTCTCACTTGGTGAATACTAGGCAAAGTCAATTATTAAGGATTTTTTGGCGTCCATCTGTGCTACAATTGATGTTTAATAAGGTACAGCCTTCAGCTCAGATTGAAATCCAGCTGTGCGTAACGCATTTTTTTTTTTTTTTTTTTTTATTTATTTTAATTTTTTTTTCATTCTCCTGTAGATAATACTGCAGCTGTCCGAGCTTCCTGTTTTAGCACAAGAAATCTTGAGTAGGATTGACAGTCAATCTAACAGCTGATGACCCGCTGCTAGGTTTTCTAAATATGCTCTAACAACTAGAATGGCTTTTTTTTCTTTTTGGTTTATTTACTTTTTATTTTGTTTTTTATTTTTTATTTTTTTATTTTTATTTTTATTTTTGGCTCGGAGTTTGACTTGTCAAACTGCAAGCCCAAGGTTCTTGTTTTCCGATATGGTCAGGATAATAATATTATTTCGCTAGTTTGAGAAGCAAAAAAAAAAAAAAAAAAAAAAAAAAATCTTGACATTTCCCAAATCAGAACCCCAAAAAAATCACAATTGTTTTCAATTATTTTTTGTTAAATCAATGATTGAATTATTAAAAAAATATTATTTTTTACTCATCTATTTGATTATTTACGCTTGAGAGAGTAGACAATTTAAAGCGTGATCACTGTTCGATGAGACACTTGAATTGAAGTAAGATGGTTTGAAAAATCAGAGGGCTGGGTTATCGACTGACTTTGTAATTGTGACCATGACGTCTTACAATAATATTATTTTTTTTGTTTTTAATTTTATCTATGCAGTTATTATCTTAACAGCAGATAAAAAGCCGTATTTTTACAGTTATCTGTCAGGGTCAGGCAATATCTCGGTCAGATATTTTACGTTGTGACTTTTTGCAAGGGAGCTTTAAGAACCTAACTTAGCAGCCGTGGAAATAACAACAGAAAAGAAATCTATCAGATTTAGAAAAAAAAAATTGTTGTGATGTTGTCAACTTTTTTTTTAGTTTAACCATATGGTAGGTACTTTGAATCTACTGGCAAATTGCATCTGGTCTGCTATGCTTAGATGCAGCACTTATTAAATGTTGATCATAACATCGTCTCGTGCACTTTAAAAGCCAGCAGATGTAGAGCTACATAAGTACTCTCTCTTTAAACCAGGAGATTATAAATAATTTGTTTGCTACATAAGTACTCTTTCTTCAAACTAGGAGATTATAAAATAATTTGTTGTCATCTAAGAACTTGCGCAAAACCAATGATTGCAAGGATGTATCTTTTTTTTTCTTTTTCTTTTTTGAATTTAAGTCATTTATTGAAAGGGTCTAAAACGGAAAAAAAAAGTCGGTTAATGAATAACTTGCTTTTTATTTTTTTTTTTTATTTTTTTAAAATAAATAATTTTTAATCTATTTAATAAAGTGTTAGATCTTCACTTCAAAACTACCTATGCGTCAAGCATTTTGATCAATGTCTATCAGAAGTTTCAAGTTCCTTTTATGATACTCTGTAGCTCCTGTAAACAGTTACCAAGTTAGAAAAAAGACCCGGTTTAAAGGCCTTACACATATACATGGCTAGACCTTTTTAATCAAAACTTAATATGTAAATTGATTCACAAGTAGAGGATCTAGGCAAGGTTTTTTTTATAGTTATTTTAATATAATGGATTGATTGTGTATCAATAATTTTTGTAGACTTTTGTGGGCTTTAACACTTCTATATACATAGCCGAGCTATCGGGTTTGAAATATTTTTTTTTGTTGACTAATTTAGGTTAGGTTTGATCACATTAAAAATGGGTGCCCCGGAAGAGAGCGTACTGCCGATGAAATTGCGAGATCCAGCACATGTAAGCTAGATCCTCAAGTTTCTAAAAGTTTCAGATTAAACCAAACACAAGCTTACAGCCTCCATAATATTCATTCAATAAGGGCGATCATGATATCCATATTTTTAAAAAATCCAATTTGCAACTGGTTGAAAACCTATTTAGCATCATGAGTAGAGCAGTATAATGCCAAACTACTAACAGAACTTCTCTTGGAAACATCCATAGCTCAAGCCTTTGAAAACAGCAACAAAGATGTGTTTCAATGTTTGCTCTGCACTTTATTAATAATAAATGCTTGTGGTTGCTCTCTATCATAGCTTAAATTTACTATTATCATTTGCTGATATTTTTAAAACTACTACAAATAGTTGATTTGGTAAAATTTTATAGATAACCAATAGTGACGCAATAATATGCACCAGTTTAAACTGTCCATAGCGCAAACTCACGAAGTTTGGAAATTTGGTGTTTTCTTATTTTCCACTTATGGAGATAAATTAAGGAATTACAACCCTGACCAGATAGTTTAACCTAGTAATCCGACTAGAATTGTTACTGTACTAAATAATGATAAAACAGATTTTCTGGTGCTAAATGCCAAGATAGCTTTAGTAAATATCTTTGATATTTGAGAGCTTAGACTTGCCCATAGATAATGCCATTTTTTTTTTTTTTTTTTAGTTGAGTGAAGTGCATCTTATCTAATTTTCTTAAAGAAACAGTAAAACCATGAAATTCAATATATATTGAGTAATGAGATGTGAAAAATTGAGCCTCCTGGTCAAAATCTAATTACTAGTTGAAAGAAAATAATACCTTCATTTGGTTCCAAATAAATATTTAAAATTTTTACGATACAGGTTTAAAACTACAATTAGTTTCTCTGATCACCCTATAGCACAGTAATTTATAAAATTACAAAACCAAAAAAGCCTACTAGAAAAAACAGCATTAGTTGCATGCAAATATTTTAAATTTTGAAATTTGGTACATTTATTATTTGTTTAGTTTTGTCAAACACGTTTAATTTGAACAGAAATACAAAATTTCCGTATCAATACATGGCTTTTGGTAGTTGAAGAAAAGCCAAGCCTAATTAGATTTTAATATAAAACTGACAAGTTGTCTAGTGAATCTGTCTTCCATTTGCTAATTTCAACAATTAAAACTCAAAATCGAACAACAACTTAATAAACGTGAAAATGACAATCGTGTATCACAAGCTTTTACTTTTGGCATACCACGCTTGGATAAAAGTAGTTGAATACTATTGTAAGTTAAGCGCACAGTTGAATATAAAAAAATCTAACAAGTCTATTTTTTTAATTCTTTGGGAACTTCCTAAAACTAAGTGAGCAAAAAGCCTCTTTAATATAACCTGAAAGCACTTCTTTTTTATACTTGATAGCATAATTGTTTTAAAATCACAAAGACTTTGTATGTCACTTACCCGACATTTCTCTTACGACCAAGCTACTACTCTTACAACACTTCAGGTTTTGCCCATACGACGCAGCGTCTATCGGCGAGTGATTACATTTGAGGCTTGAACAAGCGGAGCCCTGACTAGGAAGAACACAGCTGCTTTCGGCATAGTTCATCAAACACAGCGAGCCTCCGAGTACCCAGTACACGTAAGTAGCGGTCTTGTTTAAGAGCAGGTTAGGCGTCCCCCCTGGCGAGGAGACGTTGTACTGTCAGCGCCTTTAAACTGAGGAACCCTTCATGAGCGAATACTAACGAGAACTCATAGTTTCTAAGCGCCAACGAAGGTCGTAAACCGTAACCAAGCCCCACAAGCAATCCTAGTTATCGTCACTATTATCTGACAAGGAATCCCGGATTCTCATCTTAGTAAGTACACTTTAACTCTAATGGATTGATCTCCTGGCTAACATGTAGATTGTACCAGCGAGAAATAAGCTAGTTTTACACACGCGGGTTAGTCCCTCAGTACCTGAGCTCAGTAATCACGCCCACGGAGCGCTCACGTGACGTGGCCGTGACAACTATATATGTTCTATATTGTTGTTACGACACACCTTTCCGTCGGACCTTGCCTCATCACAACTTTATTGCCATTTCTAAACTTTATTTCAATATTTTGATTCTAGTAAAATCACACAGCACTAATGTAATAGAACCCAATTAGAATATTTGTTGCAGGTTGTTTTGGCATGTAAAGCTGGCTTCACGAGCGTGCTGACAACCAAGTGTCATGATTATTAGTACGTATCAACGTATAATAAAACCCTTCAAAAGCAGGATAATTATAAAGATATTTGTTGTAGAAACTAAATCACAGGTAATGTCATAGATCTCTGATTTGATTGTGTGATCAAGTTGTCTAAACTAGGGTTATATATAACCTTTCAAATTTCCCATAATCTGAAGAAGAAAAAAGACATGACCTACTAAGAGAATTTTCAAGTCTTTATAAACCAAACTCTTCTATTTCAAAGTTTTTTTTTTTCATCTCAAAGACTGTTCACAAGCACTTTGTATCATAAAATTCTGGCACTTAAGTTATATTCCTAGATTCCTTGCAACTTCTACATTCGTTTTCTTTTCTCTAAGACGTGACTCCTGGCCTTGACTTTAAGCCCAGCCATACTAACTTCCAAGTTCATATATAGTAAAATAAACTTGATTTTCTGGATCATATCGTCTATCTCTAAACTTAAGCTTAGAAATCTTAGATTAGCCATCTGGTACGTTGAAATATTGTTAAATTGATCCCTTTCAACTTTTGTTAAAAGGTCTGTTTTTTTTAAGCACCAAAACATTGGGTTATAACCAATCATCACTAAAGTTTTCTAGTGAGCAAGATACTAGTGTCGATATAAGCTTTTTATTTATATCTTGGAGTTGAGCAAAGTAAATTCATTTTATTCAGGTGTTGAAGTCTTGACGGGCCAGTGTTTTCTTTTTTGATTGTTTGTATATACAATACAACCAACCCCACTCATAGGAGTGGTTCAGTCATCGACCTCGTCTTTGGAAAGGAAGCCGCCGGCTTGTGTTACTCTGAGGAAAGTCAAGACGTGGGGAGTGATCATTTTTTACAAGTTTGGCATTTGAATACCACAGAAACTGGTCAGTGGGAATGGGGCGACGAGCAGTTTACCAGTTACGGTGGAGGGCTCAACTACAAGCAGGCAAATTGGGAGTTATTCTCAAAGTGCTTGGAAGACGCTAGCAATGAGCTGATGCTAGCTAATACAAGATGCACGGGCAAAATGATGGCTGACGAGCTGGCTGAATCACTAACGGTGCTTATCAGGTCATGTCTCTGGGTATCTACCCCAGAAATAAGACTTGTGGAGCGCAGCAAACGCTGGTGGACAGACAACCTCAAGGCTATGAGAGACGAGTACAGAAAGGTCAGACAGCAGGCTAAACGTGATCCAACTCCGGAGAACCGACAGCAAGCTGAGGCCAGTGAGCATGAGTTTCGAGAGGCTATAGTTCAAGCTAAAAGTGAGTGCTGGAACCAGTTTTCATGCACCAGAAATTCTGAGAACCTGTGGGATGTGTTGCCATATGCTAGAGGGGTAGAATCAAGAGGGGTTACTTCGGAGCTTATGAGGAAGGATGGCTCAATAGCAAAGTCGACTAAAAAAATTGTTGACACGCTGTTTGCTGAGCTTTTTCCAACCAAAACCGGGGTACGTTCGCCGACAGTTCCTTTCTGCAGGGAAGGGGACGACAGGTGGCCTGAGCTTAAAGTCAGAAAAATTGAGGAAGCCATATCGACTCAATCTTCGTACAAGGCCGCTGGTCCTGACGGGGTAAAGACAATTGCTATCAAGCACGCTTGGAAGGTAAAACCATTCAAGACCCTCCTTGCCACACTCTTTAGGGAGTGTGTAAGGATAGGCCACCATCCCAAAGCTTTCCGCGAGGGGTACACGGTGGTTCTAAAAAAGAAATGGAGAGCTGAAGAGCTGGCTAAAACTTACCGGCCCATCACTCTTTTCAACTGTCTGGGTAAAGTCTTAGAGAAGATTGTGCAGAGGAGGCTCTCGGCACTAACTTCAGAATCTATTTCAAAGCATCAGTTTGGAGCCCGTAAAGGGTATTCAGCTGTAGACGCGCTGGCTAGCTTGACTCACTATGTTGACCAAAATATAGTGAGGAAAAGAACAACTTCAGTTTTGGCAATTGATGTCAAGGGCGCTTTTGACAATGTTGACAAAGGAGTCTTAGTGAAGGCTATGGAAAACATGGGTCTCCCCCAGGCTGCCAAGAGTTGGATATCTAGATTTGTGAGTGCGAGGAAGACGAGCCTTATTGTTGATGGGAATCTCTCTGAAGCAAGAAAGGTGGAGACAGGCGTACCGCAAGGATCGCCAATCTCTCCTCTATTGTTTCTCATATGCACGAGCAATCTTTACCGGACCATACGTGACGCTGGTGTTAGGGTGATTGGTTTTGTTGACGATATCACTATCTACACGAGTGGAAAAGACGCCAACAAGAACGTCACTAAGCTTTCGAACGTACTGAAAATATGTCATGACTGGGCCGTAGGGTCTCACACTGAGTTTGATTATGGCGATAAGCTTGGCTTTATCTATATATGACCTCGTTTCCCCGGCAAGAGGAAGAAAGCAAGAAAGTGGAGAAGGAAACTTGTGATTCCGGTAGATGATGCACCTAGGAGACCTGCTCAGGGCAGTCTAAAACTACTAGGTGTCACTATTAGCAGTTTTTCCTTTGCCGAACACGCTAAGAATGTGATTTCTAAGGCTACAAAAGCGGCTGGCGCAATAGGAAGACTAGGAGGTGTCCTTAGAGGCATTACTGGTCAGACTATGAGGCAACTCTATGTTTCATGCGTTAGGCCAGTCATGGAGTACGCTAGTCCAGTATGGTATCAAAGAACACCAAAGGTTTACAAGGACAAACTTGAAAGTATTCAAAATCTTGCTTTAAGGAAGACTTTGGGTGCTTTTAAAACGACTGCAGCCTGCATTTTACAGCGGGACGCGGGTGTCCCACCTTTTTGCAAGCGAGCTGAGGAACTTGGTAAGCGATATTCTCTGAGAGCTCTTAGGGATGTTAGCCCGAATAACCCAGTTAGGAGGTTGATTAAGAGACAAGGCCCTGTGGCTGAAAATGAACCGCTAGCATTGCTATTCTATTAGATTTGTCAGATAGAATCAGCTGGAAAGGATGTCTTCTGGAACACCCGACCACCTTGGAAGCGTGCTAAGATGAGCATGGTACTCAAGGCGGCCGAAATCACTGCCAAACTCAGGAAGAGCATTAGAGCTCAAGCTCGTTCAGCCTGGAGAACAGAATATGATGAGAGTTCTAAGGGCAGCTTTTACAGGTCGTTCACCAAGCCTGGCCTCTATGGCGACCCAGGCAACTACAGTCTTCTTCGCAGCATCATGAAAAAAGCGAACCGTCACACCCTCAGCAAGGTAGTGCAATTAAGAACTAGCCATGGCGTTATTGGATCCTATTTTAAAAGGATAAGAGTCTTGAATGAAAATCACAAGTGTGAATGTGGCCAGCCTGAAACGGTTGTGCACCTGCTGAAGGACTGCGCCCTCTGCGAATCGGGGCGTACGCACCTGAGAACATATTCCCCGGAACTTGACATCAATGTCCTACTGGATACCAAGAAAGGCATTGAAGCGGTGGTCAAGTTTCTCGATTCGTCACCGCACCTCCTCAATTGATGGTCA
>JAJMRT010000565.1:0-13869 GCA_030558065.1 Geotrichum phurueaensis
TTGAGCCATGACCCGTGCGTAGTTGGGTGATGATGCTCAGAATGCGACGCGACTCGTTCCGCAAGACTTGTTTGGTAATTCGCTTGGGAACTGTTAAGCTGACTTGGGCATCGGGTACAATGTTGCGATACCATTCATGCTTTCCTCTTTCACCTGAGTCGTATTGGCGCTGCCACTCTTCTAGTAATGCTTCAACCGCCGATTTTTTCACTTTCTTAGTCATTGACCAAAATTCTTGCCATTTTTTATCATATTCTCTGTTATCACGGTCAGTTATCCAGGGGGGCTTGCCAGGCGGCAGATCTAGTGTCCTCAGAAAATCTGGATCACACAAGCGCTTCATGTTGTAACCTATTGGGACGCAAGTTTAAAAAAATTCAGGCTGATTTTTTACACAGGATAGACACTGGCAGTCAGTACATGCTAAACCTTTAAAATATTAATAACATCCGATGTAGTGTAATGGCTAGCACGGTCCGCTCTCACCGGGCAAATCAGGGTTCAATTCCCTGCATCGGAGTAATTTTTGTTTTTCAGATTATGGTAAATAACTCAAATTCAAATTTTTTCAATATACATTTTTTACATCTAGAAGTTTGTCTATGAAAATATTGTTCTTAAGAGTATACTATATAACTTATATATATAATCAGTTAATTGTCCTTATAACTATTTGAAAATTATACACAGAAGACATTAATGCAACAAAAATAACCATTCAGCGGGGGGTGCGTCATTCACTATATATTTCATTCATTTCGATGGCACCGAATTTTCCACGAAATTAGTCTGTGTGTCAAGGGAAACCCGACATGATCGTCACTTCAGTGCGTTATCTTGAGTGGGAGGGCAAGCAGGTAAAACCTTGACAGGCTATGCTGTTAAGCTTACCATCAATTGAGGAGGTGCGGTGACAAATCGCGGAACTTGACCACTGCTTCAATGCTTTTCTTGGTATCCAGTAGGACATTGATGTTAAGCTCCGGGGAACATGTTCTCAGGTGCGTACGCCCCGATTTGTAGAGGGCAAAGTCCTTCAGCAGGTGCACAACCGTTTCAGGCTGGCCACATTCGCACTTGTGATTTCTATTCAAGACTCCTATCCGTTTAAAATAGGATCCGATAACGTCATGGCTAGTTCTCAATTGCACCACCTTGCTAAGGGTGTGTCGGTTTGCTTTTTCCATGATTCTGCAAAGAGGACTGTAGTTGCCTGGGTCGCCATAGAGGCCAAGCTGGGTGAACGACCTGTAGAAGCTGCCCTTAAAATTATCATAATATTCTAACTTCTAGACTAAACGAGCTTCAGCTCTGATGATCTTTCTGAGGTTAACAGTGATTTCGGGCGCCTTGAACACAATGCTCATCTTAGTTCGTTTCTAAGGTTGTCTGGTGTTCCAAAAATATCCTTTTCAGCTGATTCCATTTAACAGGTCTGATAGAATAAAAACGTTAGTGGTTCATTTTCAGCCACAGGGCCCTGCCTGTTGATTAGTCTCCTAACTGGGCTCTTCGGGCTAACATCCCTCAGAGCTCTCAGAGAAAATCGTTTGCCAAGTTCCTCAGCTCGCTTGCAGAAAGGTGGGACACCTGCGTCCTGCTGTAAAATGCAAGTTGCAGTCATCTTAAAAGCACCCGAGGTCTTCCTTAAAGCAGGATTTTGAATACTTTTAAGTTTGTCCTTGTAAATCCTTGGTGTCCTTTAATACCATACTGGAATAGCGTACTTCATAGCTGGCCTAACGCATAAAACGTAAAGCTGCCTCATAGTCTGACCAGTAATGCCCCTTAAGACACCTCCCAGTCTTCCTATTGCGCCAACCGCTTTTGTAGCCTTAAAGATCACATTTTTAGCGTGTTCGGCAAAGGAAAAACTGCGGCTAATAGTGACACCTAAAGATTTAAGACTGCCCTGAGCAGGTCTCCTAGGTACACCAACTACCGGGATTACAACATTCTTTCTCCATTTTCTTCCTTGTTTCCTTTTGCCGGAGAGGCGAGGTGGTATGTGGATAAAGCCGAGCTTATCGCCATAATCAAACTCAGTGTGAGACCCTACGGCCCAGTCATGACATATTTTCAGTACTTCCCAAAGCTTAGTGACATTCTTATTGGCGTCTCTTCCACTTGTGTAGATAGTGATATCGTCAACAAAGCCAATCACTCTAACACCAGCGTTGCGTATGGTCTGGTGAAGATCGCTCGTGCATATGAGAAACAACAGGGGAGAGATCGGCGATCTTTGCAGTACGCCTGCTTTCACCTTTCTCGCTTCAGAGAGATTCCCATCAACGATAAGGCTTGTCTTCCTTGCACTCACGAACCTAGACACCCAACTCTTGGCAGCCTGGGGGAGACCCATGTTCTCCATAGCCTTTACTAAGACTCCTTTGTCAACATTGTCAAAGGCGCCTTTGACGTCAACTGCTATAACTGAAGTGTTCTTGAGAGTATTAGTGAGTGGTTTTGAAATCTATGTCTTCTTTGTATTTCATTTTGTTTTATAATTTCATTTGTAACTATTTGATGCAAGGTCAATAAACTGATTGTCTATTTATTTAATTTTCAAGTTTTGTAGTTGAGCTCTTAATGTTAAAATAGGTACAAACTGCTCTTAGACTTTAGTTCTAGATTTTCCATACATGGTTTCTTTTCCAGTAATCCAGCGTATTTAGCTACTTTATAGTTGTTATTTAATAGTACTTTCATTAAAAGTAAAAATTTCTTTACATTTATGAAAGTAGAAATTTAGGACAAATAATTAATTTTCTGGGAGATTTTTTTCTACTTTCTGGTCACTAAATATATATAGATAATTTTCTTTACTCCGTAGGGTTTGTAACTATGAAATTATGCTGATAGAGAGACGAAAATCTCATCATATAAATCTTACCTATGTCTAACTTGATGATAATAACGCTATTTTACAATTTCTTTTATATTTTATCAGTGCTCCAAAAATATCTATTTAAATTTTTTTCTATTTTTATTTTTAGTACCTAGTTATTTCTTACAATTACAAAAAGTTCAGAAATTTGAAGCCTTTTTTTTCATCCACAACCTTTTTGTTTTGTTTAAGATTGAGCATCTTTCTCAAAAAACCAACCTTTGTGTTGCTGACAAGCTACACTTTTATTGCCGACATTTCAAGGACTTTATTATATGTGTAATAATATATTAAAGACTACAGCCCAGCAAAATATAGCTATCTACTTCTTCCAATAACTTTCTAGTTTTCAAATCTCTTCTTTTTCAAACTCATTATTGTTCACCATTGTTTTTGCTAAAAACATACGGGTTACTAAATATTTTCACGATGAACTCAGATGCTTCTGATGATCAAAACATGTCACCCTCGCGGTCAACATTACCACTCTTTCCAACTATGCTCTTTGAGGACCCTCTTGACGACTCCGATCAATCGGCTCAAGTTTTTGAAAATTATTTTTTTTGTGATTTTGATGGTTCTAATCCATCTTCTGCAAAGCAAATTAGGATCGATCCCCTGTCAACTCATACTCTGCAAAAAGCACTTTTGGCAGAAAACGAAAACACAGTTGAAAACTCCATAGAGTTTTTATTATCAGGCTTCGCTGAAAAAATTGAAAAGTCTGCGACACGCAAAAATAACTACGAAGATGATGGTAATCCTTCCCAAGTATTGTTTTCATCAGATGGAATAAACACAATGTTTAATTGCAAAAAAGAGCCTAACAGTGTTGATATTACACATTCTGAAAGCCTAGAGCCAAAGACACACAAACTCTCAAGTCAAATCAGTTTACCACCAAAAGCTCATGTATTCAATTCAAATTTAAGGAGTGCACCTTCTCATGCAGAAGTGAATGGCTTTACTCAGCAAAAAATGGTTGATAATCTTCCCCATAATTCAAAAGAATCTCCAATACTTCAAGTTCAGCCCAATAAATTATATAGTGCTTCTGTCCCAAAATCCAGATCTGAAAATAATCAAGCACGTATTTTCTCCCCTGAACTTGAGGTTGATAGTGATACAAAATCTCTAAACGATTCTTCTCCAGAACCTCAAAGTGCTTTTAATTCACCAAAGATTCTGTTTCTGCCTATTAAAGTTTCCTGCAACAACAACGACACAAATTCCTCTGTTTGGCTTGATGCAAGTGGGCCTCATTTGATCAACTCGCTAAATGCACAGCCTACCACAAACATCAAATCTATAGCTAATAATGGCATAAGTAAGCCTGATATACCAACCAGCTCTAATCAATGCTTGAATAGCTCCACAATACCTCTTCAAAATGTTATTTGTCCTCGTCTAAATACTCAAAAGTCAACCACTGCTGTTAAAGATTACATTTCGTCTTACACTCGCCCCAATGCCACTATTACTCGATTAAAGCTATCGACTGCCGATCAGTACTTTTTAGATAGTCTTGCTCCCGACGAGGCAGCAAAAGATCCTAAAATTTGGGATCAAACTAAAACAAAATAATGTTTAACTTCTTAAGTTAACAAGCTCGAAATTATACAAATCTTTCATAACTATTTTTTTGCTACTTGCTTGCTTAATATTTTCAACTTATGTTCAACTATATTTACCTTGATTGGTTTGAACCTATCAAAATTAATCAATCAGAATTAACAAAACCAATAAAAATTAAAGATATTTTTACAAGTGACAAGTTAAAAAATGGTTTAATATCATTTGTAGATATATTTCGTATTTTACACTAGCTTACCTGTTTGTCTTTATTCTAATACCATGATGAAAATCCTTCAGAAACAGCCATTTTTTTTTCTAACAGCGTAGAATTAGTAAACATGTCAATTTGGACGCTCAAAGATTTTGTAGAGTTAGTAAACATGTCAATTTGGGCGCTCAAAAATTTTAGAACATGATATGGTATCAATATTCTCTTATGAGAAAACTATCGAAAATTTTTATCAAGAACTTGAGCTTCAACCTTCATCAAGAAAAAAAAAAATATGCACGAAGTTTCAACTACCCAAAAAAAGCTTTATGTCAAATGATTGAAATTCTGTTTTAAGTAATGAAGTGTTAGGTCAGGTTTAAATCTCCACTTTAATCATATCAAGTACAAGAAAACTAAGCAATCTTAAAAAGAAAATGGCAAAAGAGATATGAAGCGTTTATTACTGTCAGAGCCACAAGGTGGTACAAAAGTATTACCAAGGAAGGTGGCGCAAGCCCAACAATTAACCAGAAGAAACTATTGTCACGATAACTGTCAGGTTGGAGACCTGAGGAGTTTAGTAATTATATAAATACGGTCTTTCCCCCCGAAGTTTTGGGAAAATCAAGGAATAAAAGTATTTTCTCTCTACTCGTACCTAGAGGTCAACTCGCACATCACAGCTCCCCTTCGCGGGTTTGCACGTTTCCCAGAAAATAGAGCGTGACAATAACCCTTGCCCGAGCAAGGTCTAGTGCCAAATGTTGGGATTTGGCGACTAAATCTGACACCGTCGGTAAGATGGAAATAAAGAGTGAAGCAGAAAAAATATAAAAGATATAAAGCTAATGATATGTCAGACAAAGAAAGAAAGAAAAGAAAATATACAACCAGGAAATAAAGATAATTATATAATTGCGATTTTCTATAGTTTACCAAGTAGGTTATAGTAATCAAGACCTCAAACTATAACAAAAAATATGGGTCAAGAGAAGGTTGCACAGGTAAACCTCACTTTGGAACCGGTAGCATATCTGAAACTTCAATACTAAACGCCTCAAGACTTATCACTTGGGCCAGGTTCCTCGTGTGTTAAGTCTTAGGCTTCACACAGAGATACTCTGCTGCACAGTATATAATTATGCCCTGTATGGGAGAAGAAATTGCTATAGGTTGCAAAGACAGTTAATGCGTGGAGGTGGAAAAAGGGTAAGGTGGCGTTGTAGCAATCTTCTGAGTTAAGGCAAAAGGAGCACTTTCTCACGAACTTCCTAGTCTACTTCTGCCCAGAATGAAGGACGCCAGAAAGTAACTTGAGACAGGAATAACAGTCCCTAGTCTTACGCAACAAGAAAAAATAACTTAGTAACCGCAAGAAGACTAAATGCTATCTTACGCGGGAGATTGAAGCAAGCAAAAAATTTCAAGCAGACCGAAGTTGATCATATCTTCTTGTCTGGGAATAATCCAACATAGGTATTCCTGAAATGAAAGCAAGAATTGAAGTCAAACCAGTACTAAATTGAACGTCTGCACAGATCTACAAGCATAGAAGGTTTAGGTACGGCAAACTTATAACGTCCTGATTCAATAACTCTAGGTCAATTGTTTTTTATAGGATTCCCTACATCCCAAATGTTTGCAAGTTACCTTTTGGATCTTAAACACGGGCTTTGCTAACTAGTAACTATAGCTGAATGAACTTAGAATATGATCTCTAGGACTTAACTTTTGAAACCTAAACTCAGTAATCCCGTGAGCTAGATCCTTACTGCTAAATAATTCAAGAATTATTCCCATGGGATATTGAGCCGAATAACACAATTCAGAACTAGCAACGGAGACATGGGCGCATACAATTAGGAAAAAAGGATCTCCAAAGACGACTACAGCTGCAAGTGCGGCGAGCTCGATACTACACAACATATTGTTAAGCAATACCAGATAACGGTATTAAAGATAGAAGTGCTTTTTTGGAATGTCACCGGAATTGGACTTAGCATTGCTGTTTCATACACCAAATGGGGCTTCAGGATATAGAGGAGTACTTTTAGTGAGAGCGAGAACAACCCAAAAGGGCAATAAAGGTCCTCAGTAACTATTAAGGCCGAGGGCCACAAGCTCCAAATCAAAACATCACATAGCAGAAAATTGCACCAAGTTGTACCTACAATGGTCTCATACTTGATACAAGATCTGAGGCGGCGCAACATGAGCTGGTAGGCAAACGACCAAGTTCCTACCGCATGATAATAGCAAGGAGAAAATAGCCAATTGTGACTCTACTGAAACCTTCAAGGCAAAAAACTTTAGCAAACAAAATTAAGTTGAGATTAAAGCTTGAGGAGACCAGTTAAGAGCACAGAGGGAAGCGCCAATAGATACTGGCACTGCTCTCTTTTTTTTTTTTTTTCTTTTTTTTTTTCAGTTTTTCCTTATAGCTGCTTTGCAGTATTCAAAAAAGTTAATTGATTGTGAGCTGTTAATGAGTTGCTTAGCAGCGAATTAACAAAGAAAGGTGCGGTGAATAAGCCAAACAGTAAGAGTGTGTCTTTAATATCATAATTATTGTGGTGAACTACATGATAAATTACATAGTCATTATTGTGTAGTTAATGTCATTATAATTGCTGTGTGGTGAAATATATATTAAATTATTATGTGACCCCTTCTAACGCGATTTCTATTTAAAAAAAAAAAAAAAAAAAAAAAAATAGAATAAAATTAAGATTAATTTTTATTAACCAATAACTCAATGAAGTCTCTAAATTTGACCGGTGAGATGTTTACAATCCTAGGTTCAAAATGAAGTGATACTACTCGTGATAATAATGGCCAAGGGTTTCACAAAACAATGCTTGACATGAAAAAAATCAACAGGGAGAAAAAAAAAAGAACTACAAAAAACATCGCAACTTGCTCTTTTAGAGAAAGGTTATTGTAACGGAGAAGGTCTGACGAGCCCTACGACCATTGGTTTATATTATATTTATGGATTTCATATTTTCCAGTCTTGATGGCCAATAACTTGGGTGCCTATAACAGACTGATGATCAGCTATAGCGTAAGATACATTTATTCATTCAAGCCCGCCATAGACTCGCATTACCTAATACCTGGTGAGCGGCTTAGAACTATTAGTTCCCGATCCGGATCGTAGTAATCAGATTGACCAATCAGGTCTCTACTCTAATTAGAATACATAATTATCTGGCAGTACTCCCAGGGATTCCTTTTATCATCACCTATTTATCTATATGATTAAGAACCCCTACCAAACGTTATTCTAAGTCTGTGACCACTTATGATATTTTAATATTGTTTGATGGATATTCCTGGTAGCCTGCTCTTTATTAATAGATGAATATTCAATCAGCTTCCTCTGTTAGACCCTCATCTAACCAAGTATAAACGTCCCTCGTTACAGTTATAATCAGTTAATACGTAGTGCGTTAAAATTTGTTTTTGACAGTTAAAAATAATGGTTTCTAGAGATAGAAGAAGAGTCAAGTGAACGGACTTTTCAAGACTAAACTGTAGATGAAAGCTTTTCAAAGATGGATAGATATTATAGGCATTAATCAAATAATGGTACACAAGCGTCAAAGCGTTGTTTCATTTGTGTCAAAAATCCTTTTTAACTGCAGCGCAAATCCACCAATGGCTGTGAGACTTATGTATTATGCACGTGACTGAAATTTTCAAGAGAAAATTTCGAACCACTGAAAAATTTCGGATTCCTGCGTGCCCTTCTCTGCTCTCTCTGTCACTACTGGCTTCCACACCCCGATCCACACTACCCGCCCGCCATGATCCGCTCCATCACCAAGGGCCTGAGTGCCGCTCCTAGCGTCTTTCAGGGCTACAACCACGTTTTGTCTAAGCGGTTTTTCCAGCTGCCCGTTAAACACCGTAAGTAGTATGAACTCCAATTTCAAGCAGACTGAGAGTTAACTGAACATACCAGAGAATGTTGTCAAGGTTTACACTTCCACCCCCCGTCTCATCAACAAGAACGAAACCCCTCTGGGGATTGCTAACAAAGCTGAGTTAAAGCGCCTTGACCCCGATGGATGGCGCAGTAAGCTCGTGCAGAAGGACTCCGAGTCATGCCTTCTGCCTGGCGACATTGTCCGAGTATACAAGACCGACAGAACGCATTTTAGTGGCATGGTTATCAGCATTAAGAGAAATGGCCTTGCCACTAACTTCACTCTCAGAAATAAGGTCACCGGGCTTGGTGTCGAGTCTCGGTACCAGCTGTACAGCCCCACCATTCAGAGCATTGAACTGGTTAGAAGACCAGTTAAGATGAAGAGAAGAGCAAAACTCTACTACGTTCGGGGCTCTACGAAGCACGACGTTGGAGATCTTGAGAAGGAAGTTAAGAGGTAGAAAGCAAACATCCTTTTTGTGTGTATCAGTTAGTCCACTTTGTATATATATTTCTGTAATCTACTAGTTCCCATTAAAACTCAAAGTACGCATCCTCCTCTGGCTCCTGCAGCCGGACCGGTTCGCTTTTATGCACACTGTCATGGTCGATGCCAACACCTAACAGACGGCTGTAGCTGGGCGAGATCAGCTTTTTGTCAAGCTTTTTGAATCTGGGAGCCTTCACGCTGGTTTCTGTTGAAGATGACGTTGTGGGTGCGGCTTCGGGTTCGGACTCCGAGTCTGAATCACTGTACTCATCCTCTCTTGCTGCACGCATAACCACTTTGTTGCCCTTTAGATCAATCGAAAGGACTTGACCGCCTCGGCCCTGCATACGATCGTTACGTTTCTGCTGCTTTTTGAGCATGCGCTGTTGTTTTTTCAGTTGCTCCGCTTGTTCTGTTGCTGTTGCCCATTTGTTTGGCCCCGCACCGGGCAAATCAAAGTCACTTGCCTGGTCAATAATCTGTGTACGCACTGCACTAGAGTCCTGGTAGTCAAGTAGCCGGTTCAGGGTACTGTTTGCTTTGTCCAGGGCTGCTGCCGTACCATCCGACTCAATATTTGCCTTCTCCTCGCGCAAAACTGCCAGAATGGCCTGCAACTCATCATTCGATAGCAGCTTTTCGTGGCAGAACGAGCATATAGAACTCGAGTTGCGCATACAAATGATCTGTCCGCAGTTCAAGCAGTTAGGCGTTACGCTGTTTAACGGGTGCTTGCGTGCCGCACAGGAACAAGACTTTGCATTTTCAGAGTTATTCTTAAGCTCAAGCGATCGTAGCGCTTCTTCAACCTCGGAGAGTTCCGTGAGTTTTTTGTTGCTGAGCCGGGACATGCTGCCAGCCTTCTTGCTCTTAGATTTAGTTTTTAGCCGCGAGCTGGTGAAAAGATCTTTAGACATCATTTGTAGATATTCGTAAATATTTGCCGTTTAATTGCCGAATAGCGTTCTGGTAGCGTTCAATGGTATCAATGAATGCGACGGAAGATGATGATAAAGAAGAAATCTGGTCGGAGTGTCGGCTCTGCGATTTCTTTATTTCTTGGTTTTCCTCCCATTTTTGGCAGCCGCTATGATTCACCATGACGCGACGCCCGTAACCACAGGACCGACTGCTTCTTTTCTCCTTTAACATAATCTAGACAGAACCGTATATTTCATGTCTTCATTGGTTTTATTGTTGAAACATTGTCTTACAGCTTCTATACCTCTTCAAGCTTGCGGCATTGGGTAACACGCTTTTCTTTTTGCCATTTCTCTTAATTTGTAATTGCTCCAGGACTCATTTGATCATTTTGGCGCGTGCTCGCACATACTTCTCCAAAGACATGAATGGATACGATCGCTACATTCATACTAGGGCATATTTTTTGACGCTTTCTATTTTTGCGGTTCAAACAATGCTGTGGCTGAGGCTGCACTCTGAGCTGAGTTTCTGGCCACTGCTGCACAACGCTGGAAGACAAAGTGCGGCAATATTAATTTTTATGGTAAGAACATCGACAAGAGAATCATTCACAGAGCACTGGGAGCTGAGAGAATTCATATATGGGCAATTCACGCATCAAGTCGTTTATTTCAGCTAGCGGTCGCTTGGCATCAACCAGGGCCAGTTTGAAGTACTCGTACAGAGTGAGTACGACCGGAGTATCGAGGAGACCCACAAGGCAGTACATGTTAAACCAGGAGTCATTGATTTTTAATAACAACTATTTCAGGCTTCTAGATACTGGTGGCGATTTGATAATTCTGGAACAATACGGGAGCTCCATATAACTAAGCGTTGATACCTTGCTAAAAAAATCTTTTTTAGTTGATTTGCTTGCTAACCTACTTCTAGGGCCGTTGGAACGCACATAATAAAAACATGCTGGAGACCTTCGCTAATTAAACTATCCCCTCACTAAGTTGACAATGATTTACTGTATGGGGCGTGGTCAGTCTGCTCTTGGGCTTAAAAAGAGATGTTTCTATTTTTCGTAATGAGCCTATGTGCTAACAATTTTTTAGAACTTTCAAAAATTCGACAGTCCTCGAGTCGGTGTAAAATCGCCATGGCTGTTTTCTAAAGTTGAGGGCTACTATCTGAGTGGTTTTAACAGCATTATGAAGGAGATTAGGCGATGGAATTTACATCTAGAAGTGTAATTTAAATCAGAGATCCCGACCAACCCGTGGAAGATCTGCGCGCCTTTTTTTTTTTTTTTTTTTTTTGAAAAGAGGGGTCTTAGTTACAAATATGAATGATCTCTTAACACTATTCTACTATTTGACTCACAACAATTATCAAGTTATGTGACTGTCAAGATAAAAAAAGGAAAAGAAAAATCTATTGAGTAAATTCTATTACTATCAATTGACAACAAGCCTTGGCAAGTTCAGTAGCACTGTGGTTGTTAGTAAGTTTTGTGCTTTCTCCAAGAAATATTTAGTTTCAATTGCAGCATCTTACAAATCCGAAAGCTTTTCAACGCCTGAAACTGGTGTGATTCAATATTCGATGTGAGCTTTTTTATTTCAAATAGAATAGATCTCGACATTCCAAAGATAAGTATTATTGACTCCCGACAGGATGTGTTTGGAAGTCGAGGTTCACGTCAGATCTTTCCATTTGGTTCAGTGATGACTAAAATTTACCTGAACAACACTGAAATGCCTGTCATAGCTCATACCGGCGCTTCGACTCTTCCTTTCTATTCTAAAGGAGTCTTTGTCTTTTAAGTCTTTTGGTCTAACGCGGTCATTAAGTACGAGCGAAAGGGTACCAAACTAGCAGGCGAGAGGCTGATTGCGAGTGCCATTGATGGTAACGGGAAAGAAGAGCTAATTGTTGCACAACGGCGCTTCCCATCGCGGAAAGGTGTATATAGATTTTTTCCGGGCGCAATCTTATCAAAGAGCTTATTGTCAAAATCAGGATTTAACAGAATTGAATAACTTCTTTTCTCCGTTACTTCATACAACAAAAATTATTAGTTATGTTCTTTCGTGCTTTGAAAAATGACTTGGCGGCTATGAGTTGCTCGATGCTAGCCTGGAAATTGGCCAAACCTCCACGCTACCTGGCAGCAACATAGAAAAAAGCTATGTGGCCGTCACATTTACTGGGCTAGGAAAACTCTATGATTTCTTTGAGCCTAACTTTGATAGCTACTTTGTCTCCTTTGCTATTATTTCAAAATATTTCTGTATATTAGAAAAGTCACTCCTTGTTGCCGCACAAGATAGTTGACTTTTTTTTTAGATAGCAACACCAATTCTTATGGGCAATGCCAATAATGCTAAATTGTTTACAGGCTTGTAATAACCTATAATGATATGCACGTTTTATTAAACACTGTTGCCACAATAAAACCAAGGTACACATGTTGGAAAATGAAATTCAAGTAGTTTGGATCAGTTGGCTGGCTCAAATCGTGAACTTTATTTATTGGCTCTCCGTTTGATAACGACAATGAAGGTTAAATTTGGGCCATTCCGTGCCAAAATATTAATAAGCTCTCTCAAAACCTTCCTAGCATGATTCCAAGACTTATTCATGTGTCCCTTGCTTTTACGGGAAGAGAAAGGTCAAAATATGGGGTTTGACCAATCCTTTGATCTCTTTGAGTATGAATACATCTTTGTAGGCGAGTCCTTTCACAGGTCTCAAAACCGTTTGTCGCTGAGAAAGCAATTAGCTGATATGGATATATGTACAAATATGAAAAATGATAAGATATGTGTTGTCTACTTGCTACTGGGGGAAAATGTAAGAATAACCGTTGTTGAAATGTCTCCCTCCATTCCTTGCTCAATACCACCGGCCTCCTCGCACAGCTCACGACATGCCTTGATCAACACGTTCTTTTTCTCCAGTTCTAGCGGCGAATTCATGTTTCGATTTCTCCATGTATCACGGCCAAGTGAAATTTGCACTGTGTGACCTTTGCTCAGCCATGACTCTATTGATGACTTCTTTTGTGAATGTAGATCGTTTGGCCCGATGGTCCAGCTCAGCGAGACCGATTTAACCTTGGAAGGACCAGTTTTCTTGGCCAGCTCCTTGCCCGCCTTCCGTTTGGCACGCGCCTCGGCCTTCTTCTGTGCGTTCAGCTCCGCTCGTCGCTTGTTCTCCTTTCGTATGTTCTCCTTGTCAAGTAGCTCTGACTGCAGCGTTGATTCTTTAGCCTTGCTCGCTTCTTGCTCTGCGTTTTCCAAGTATTCAATATTGGCAGCTTGCTGAACAGCGGCTTTCTTTTGTTTCTCACGGATTTCAAACCGGATAATTTTGCAGGTTACGGCGGGATCGCCTACAGAGTTTCCCTCCTCATCGAGCGGCTGCTTACCCTTGTTGGCCACCACGAGCTTCTCGCCTTCCTTTAAATTCTCGAGCACATCCACGAGTGACACGTTTGGCTGAAACTTTTTGTTAAGATCAATCAGCTGAATTACTCCTGTCTCTGGCACAAGTGAGCGAATGTCCTCATTCTCCGGATTGGCGTTTCGCTTGAACCGGTTGATTTGCGGGTGGTAAAACATTTTCGAAAAGAGCAGTGGAGAATAAAATCCAGAGTTACGGTCAACACTGTTCACCAACAGTGTCCACTGGCAGAGTGTAACCCTTCTTTTTAACACTTGCGCAAACATCGTAAAGTAGAGTTGTCTCGATACTTGCGAGCCGTAAGATTTAGCGAACGGTCCAAAAAAAAAAAAAAAAAAAAAAAAAAAAAAGGTTGTGTACATTTGTAAACGTACCAGGGTTAGGTCTGAATC
>JAJMRT010000566.1:0-13819 GCA_030558065.1 Geotrichum phurueaensis
AATTAAAAATTAGCATTAAAAATAGACTTTGAACCCACCAGGGCTTCGGCGATTAACCGGACTGACGCATGCCTCCACACGTGTTTTTTGTTTTGTTTTTACCTATCACGCAAACCAGCCAAAAGAAAGATATGGAAATTTTAATATACATATAATGTAACATTAAATTTCAAGTCTAATCTATTTCACCTTTATTGTAATTGATTTCAGTCCCTATTGATGATCCATACATATTTTAGGCGGGTAAGGGTTTGAAAGCGAAAAGCTTGTCAACAGACCATCAATAAAAATATAAACTGCAACAAACAATAAAAGCTCTTTAAAACTTTTCAAGAATTTTTTCATATTAAAAGGGTACTGGTGTTGATATAAAGTTTTTACAAGCCGATACATCAAACTTTTGATGGTTGGCTCGATTACATCCAAATGCTGAAGCTGAGCTGTTTGTTAAATTCCAGAATTGAGAAATCAGAATCTATGCTATTTCTGCTCTATGAAATAATGTAAATGAAATTGATTATAGAGAAATTATCTTCATTAAAAACTAAAAATTGAAATTCACGCATTAAGAACACTGTTTTGACGGCCTGACTGAAACAAATGGTTGGGTGATGTCGGTATAATTATTTTTCTGTCACTTGTAGTTACTAAATACCTTGAAAAATAAGAATAAAAAACATTTTACCTATATATGTAACAATAGCAAACTAGTACTTGTTGATCACGAACTTGTTTTGAGTTTTAGGATTAAATTTTGAATAATTTGATCTAAATAGACAGCTAGATAATATATTATCATCTATATATGTCACTGTGGGGTGAAAGAACAAAGGTTGTTGACGGAGGCAAAACATTGTTGAACGCCTCGTTGTTGTTGTTTTTTTGTTTTTGTTCTTTACCTCGCCGTTGTTGCTGTACAAGCAAAACTACTTAATTCAAAACGGCTTACTAGCAGTGATAAAAAAGAAAAGATATTGAAATTTTATGACTTGCAAAGGCATTTTAGTTGCTGCTGGTAATAGTTAAAGTTAATTTCATGACATAGCAACGACGCTTTAAAAAGTTTTGTTTTTCCTATGTTTGCAAAAACATGAAAACATCGAAAATACAGGTTTGTCTCAGCAGAACACATAATTATTTCTTTGCAGAAATATCAAAGAACTGATGTGAGCATCAATAGAGTGCAAACTGGATGGTTGTTTTTTTCTAGCGTTTTTTTTTTCTCAGTAGCCATAAAAAGTGTAGTCTAAAAAACTTAGTTTGAAATGCACTGAGAAGTGAGACTATGAGGCCCAGAAGGTTTTGCTAAATGATAAACGAAGACCTTTCCTAGTGGTACCCATGTTTTTAGTCCATTTCTCAAGCTCTAGATTATGAACATACAATCTAATCTATAAAACTGAGAAAAAAGAAGACAAATTGTTTTAATTGTTGTTGTTTTTTTCTTGTCAAAACTACACATCTTTTCAATACTATGGTGCCTTTACAGATGTTTCCAAACCTCGATACTACTCATACTTCGTTCAGATCTCCCGACATGCAAAGAAGGCTTGTCGAGTCTAGTTCTTACTGGATTGCCTCTCCCGTTGACGATGCAAAGGACAGAATCTCCACTTTTGGCAAAGATATTAGCGATCACAGTAAGGAAGTTGCAAAAGAGACGCGTGATACCACCGTTGGCCTGGCCCAAGATGCTCGCAACCTTGCATCACAATTGAATCACGACGCCAATAACAAAGCTGCTGAAATTTCCCAAGAGGCATCATCACAGGCTAGTAGTTGGTTTGGCTTTCTCAAGGGCAAGGCTGAAGCAACCTCGAAGGACGCAAATGAAAAACTAAACAAGTTCTCTACTAGCGCCCAAAATTCAGCCTCGCAACTTTCTGAAGAAGCAAAGAGTACTGCATCACAATACTCGCAGCAGGCCACAGACACCGCCAACCAACTCACTGATGACTTAAAAGCTAACGCTTCTTCACTTGGAAGCTGGTTCAGCAGCACCTCTAAGAGTGCTTCTGACACTGCCGACCAGTACGTGAAGGACGCTGACGCAAATTTGAATAAGATTTCATCCGATGTAAGGTCCACTGCCAGCCAGCTTTCTCAGAAAGCTACTGACGCGGCCAACCAGGTCAAATCAGACGCCAGTGAGACTGCTTCTAAAACTTCTGGTTGGTTTTCTTCTTTTTCCAAAGACACGAAAGAGTCTGTTGACAAGTACAGCAAGCAGGCTGATGAAAGTATCAATCAAGCTACTGCTGATGCCCATAAAGTTTTCGATCAGGCAAAAGCTGACTACAAAATCAAGTACGATGAATACTCAAAGCAACTTGATGAAACTGTAAATCAGGTTGATAAGGATCTAACAAAGGGCACTGAAAAGGCTAAGGGCTGGTTCTCGGTATTTTCGAGAGACGCCTCTGAGAAGGTCAACCAAATCACAAACAATGTTGACAGCTCTCTCAATCAGCTTTCATCCGATGTTCACAAAACTGCTAATTCTTTATCTGCAGATGCCCAAAAAAGAGCCGATCAATATACTAGCCAAATGAACGACTCTATTAAGCAAATTGACGACAACCTTAATGAGGCTGCGCTTAAGGCTAAGGGATGGTTTTCATCTGTCTCTAAGGATGCATCCACCGTGGCCTCCAAGGCTACTGAAAAGGTTTCCCAGTTTTCTGTTGATACACAAAACAAGGCTACCGAAACCAGAGATAATCTAAAAACGACAGTTTCAGATTATAAGGACAGTGCTACTAGTCAGGCTTCCGATTTTGTTAGTGATGTCAAGGACACTGCCTATGGCGCTGCTCAGGCCGCCAATCAAAAGGCCTCTCAGCTCACTAATGATGCTAGACAACAGGCGGCTGATATAACTAAGGGGGCTGGACTTCAACTCAGCTCGTTAGCAAAAAATATTGAGCCACCTAAGCCCTCCATTCCTCTCTACTCTAACGAATACTTTGCTACTTGCGCATTTGGTGGTACTCTTGGTAAGTTACTTGATCAATCTTTTTCTTGAGCTCATTTTTTTTAGTCTTCTAACATAATTTTTTTTTTATAGCTTGTGGTCTCACCCATTCTGCTGTGACACCATTGGATTTGGTTAAGTGCCGACTTCAAGTGAATCCCGGTCTCTACAAGGGCAACTTCCATGCCTGGAAGTCGATCCTCAATGCTGAAGGCGCAGGCGCTCTTTTCACTGGTCTAGGAGCAACTTTTATTGGCTATTCGCTCCAGGGTGCAGGCAAATACGGCTTTTATGAGTATTTCAAGTATCAATACTCTAACATTGTTGGTAAAGATATTGCCAACAATTATACCTCTTTGATCTACTTGAGCGCATCTGCTTCTGCCGAGTTTATTGCTGACATATTTCTCTGTCCTTGGGAAGCCATCAAGGTCAAAACCCAGACGAGCATTCCGCCCTATGCCTCTTCTGTTCTTGATGGCTACAGAAAGCTTGCCGCAACAGGCGGCTTTTATAGCGGTCTTACACCACTCTGGCTACGTCAAATCCCATACACCATGGTGAAGTTTGCGACATTTGAGAAGACTGTTGAGGCCATCTACGGCTATCTTCCAAAATCCAAAGAGCAGTATTCTCTCGTCTCACAAACCGGTGTCTCTTTTCTTGGTGGCTATATTGCCGGTATCTTCTGTGCTGTTGTTTCCCACCCCGCAGATGTGATGGTTTCTAAAGTAAACGCTGAGCGTGAGGCTGGTGAGACTACCGGGGCTGCTGTAAGTCGAATCTACAGTAGAATTGGTTTTGGTGGTCTTTGGAACGGTCTTCCTGTAAGAATTGTCATGATTGGAACGCTGACTGGTCTGCAGTGGTTGCTTTATGATTCTTTTAAAGCATACGTAGGTCTGCCTACTACTGGAGGTGCAAAAAAATGAGGCTGCTGAATTGGGGGTAGTAATATATAACCAACTTTTATATTTAATGATATTTGCTTTTGTATTTTTTTTTGTTAAAAAAAATATTAGTTTACTGTGCAAGTGGCAAATCTGTGTTAATTTTTCTTCGATTGTGATTCATCAGTTTGGCCTTATTTCATTTGACATTCCTGTAGATAAACCTGGGGTAGCAACGCAAAATATCGCCGCTGTTTTCCCTTAGTATGATTAGTCAAACGAATTTGAAAGTCGAAAGGAATTTAAAAAAAAATGCATTAAGCTTAAATTATTGTCTAATTTTGCTAAATTGTCTGTTGGTATGGTTAGTAATTTGCAGGAATTGATTTTTCAGTCCTACTTCTCTCTATTTTACCTGCACACTCAAAGGAGATGCAAAAGAGATACAGAACCAGGTATCGTCCCGTACTGCCAGGCTAAAAGTATCGGGCGTAAGAAATCAATGACCACATATCAGTTGGAGACCGTTTTATTTGTTTTTTTTTTTTTGTTTTTTTTTGGTTTTCAAATTCATTTTCTGATTTTTTTGAAGAATATTTCTTTTTGTGAAGTATTGCTTACACATACCTAAACTTGAATTTACATCCAGTATTAACATAACTTTTCTATTTTAACAGTTTTGAACAATCTGTTCCGCCCTTGGTTATAACTCAGCTTAATTTACACAATACATGTATTGAATTTAAACGACGCACTAGCCAGCCTCCAACTCTTACTTTTAGACCCATGCAGACACAATTCCCAATTTTTTTTTTTCGTCTCCCATTTCTTTCTTCTTCCCAGATTCACACTGTGTCGTATCATTGAGTAGTGGTGGGCTCGCCAAAATTTCTCACTTATTTGGTTGCAGTTTATAATCACCAGTTCCCTATATCTTAAACTATTTTAAACTGCAAATAATGCCTTATAACTCTAACCCCCAGCAGGTATTTCAGATAGTTTTGACAACATATTCGTACAAGACAAAACAATAAAAAGTCAATTCTCCGTGTATTGTATAATAAAAATATCAATTAAGAGATGCAACCCAGCGATGGTGTTTAAATAAATAAAGCCAATGTGTGAATATCTAATCATCACAATGCATGAGGGCAGAAGTACAGTTTAAAAAAGTTTATCAAAAAAGATTTTAAAAAGGAATATCCCAAAGGCTTGATTTTATTGGAGCAGGTTTTTATTTTTTCATATTTCTGCTTTTGGATAATCAGATTGTCTGGTCTCTTTGTCACTGAAGCAGTAAAATCTAGACCATGTTTTGTTGTTGTTGTTGTTGAATCAATAAGATTGGACATTGAAAATTTTAGAATAGTAGCGACTGGTTCAATTAGTTACATGTAAAACATTTTTTGTATATATACATTGATTAAATTAGATACTAAGAAACTTAAAATAGTAGCAACTGTTTTATTGAGTTACACGTGAAACTTTTTTTCTTTTTGTAGGCTACAATTTTGATCATTGAGCTAATCAAGAATTTAAATTTATAAAAGTAATAGCTCAAAGCTATCAAGCGGGAGACATACTCTACGACTGTACTTAATTTATTATTTGCAGAACAGAGCATGCAATTTTATTTTATATACTTCAAGCCATTGTACTAGCCCAGTCATAACTTCATTTGCAGTTGAAAGCTTGCATATCCAATGAATTTAGGTAATTTTTATTTACTAGTAATTATCTATTGAAATTCTCTTTTTATCAGCAATTGAGTTTATGGGTGATCACTAGTTATCAATCCAAGTACCAATGTTTAATAGAAAATTGCTTGTAGACCATTAAAAAAAGTTTTTAAGAGTTCATCAACTCAATTTACTAGCATCTGCATCTTCAAAGCATGAAAGAGAATATATTTATGTGTAACTTAGAACACAATTCATTATATCCGAGTAAGAATAGTTTTATAGCTCTCAAATGAAGAAAACTTAGAATTTCAGTATTCACTAAAAAATTTGAAGTTTAAATTACGTTTATATTTAGCGAGCCTTCATAGTTATTTATATTAAGTATTAGTTTTCTTTAGTATAGGGTAAATATTTTTGTTTTGATTCAAGTGGAAATTGAAATTTTCGTAAAAACAAATGTTTGCAGATTAGATAAGACTAAAACAGCTATTATCAATCTCACTGAAGTATTCTTTTGGAAATTTGACTTGGCGTTGGTTCTGATATGATTGGTTGAATTGAAGGGTGTGTAAATATACTAAAAATAATTGAAAAGTTTACACACCCTTATTCAGTTAGTTGTAGCATAATGTATAGTAAATTCGTTTTTCAGCAGCGGGAACCCAATAAAGTTAAATTTTGCCAGTTTAAAGTTTCGAAAGTAAAAAATATTGTAACTTTGCTTGGACCAAAATGGAACCGTCATATTGATTTTCAACATCATTAAATTCCTATCAGATAGCTCTTATTGAAGATCAGCGTTATAAATTTAACCCTTGACAATACTGTAAATCTGATTTCAAAATTGAAGAAGTATTGGAATATTTGGGGTAGGTGGGGCTTACAGAAATAAAGGCATGAACACACTGAAAACAAAATTAACAACCAAAAACTTCAACATATAACAGATTTTGGCTGTCTAGGTACTCACCCTCTCATCTAAGCATAAAATTTAACTTGGAGTTTAAACTTTAGTTAAATGAAGCGGGTACCTTGCACTTAAAAATCCCACTTTCAAGTCACCAAAATTCAATATTGGCAAGATTTAAATTCGCACACATACTGCAATATTTCAAATTCATTAACGCTTTTTTTTACAAAAAGAAAACCTAGAATCTAGATTTATATGTTTTTGCAGCCAATAAATTGAACCAATGAACTTTTTACGTTAGTTTCAATCCACTGCTTATTACCCCTGTGCCATAAGAGCACTTTAGTGCTTCAAAGTAAGGTGGTTAAACTGTTTAATATTTACACAGTCTGTAGCATTGAGTGATATCTTCTAAACAGTCTGGTTTTTTGTTGTTGTTTTTTTTCAAATTGGCGCTTGCTAAGTGCCACTCCAATTTTCTATAAAAAAAATTTAAAATAAAATAAACAAAACTGGAATTTTAAAAACATATCCCTTTTTAGAGAAACTTGAAAAATATTTATTTTTCAATTAGTTGCCGAGCATATTCATCTGAAACAAATGATTTCCGTTTTGAGAAATCTTTGATGACTTCTAGAGATAATCTCTATTAAACCAGTTTGGAAATATTACGATGTACCGCCTTGACAACTTTAATTAAACAGCTTTTAAGGATAGGTTAGCAGTAAAACCATATACCAAGTTTGACCTGTAAATATCACTAAGTTATTCACATTTTTGAAACTCAAAACAACTATAACTTTTACAGAACTTTTCTCTTGTATATGTGTTCAAGTTCAAGATGTAATACAATTTATAATCTATTAGTTCAATCATTTCAAAACTTCTATTCTAAAAAAATGAGATAAAAACACATTAAGTCAAATTTAAATAAACTGAAAAATACTGAGATCTATGAATTAAACCAACCAAGACATATAAAGCTCCATAAATTTGATTTTAAATCAAGTATTGAAGAGTTCAACCAATTGAAACTTAGATAAGCACTAAAAATAAAGCCTTTGTACACTAAATGACTGAAAGAAATAAATTTACTGTATTTAAACATGAAACTGGTAGACGGAAGCAAGCATCATTACAAAACAAAATGTTCAGCCAATACTTTGCAGTATCTAAATAAAAATAAAAAAAACTTTTTATGATCTGAATTAATGGCTCTATATAACCTCGATCAATTTAATAGCAGGCAAAAACAAAAAAAAAAAAATTACTACAATGTAGAAATTACCAATCTCGATTGCAATATAGCTTTTAGTTTAATTGGATGGTTTTTTAACTACTCTTTTAGTTTAAAACCACAGAGTAAATAGCAATAGGCTATCTCTTAAAAAATTACAAGTATCAATGGTCGTTTGTTTATTATTTTTTTTTTTGTGATACATGGCTGTTATAATGGACTTAGCTCTGCGACAAGATCAAAAACTTCCCAATATAGCAAGATTTTGTTTTTGAAATTTCAACAGGCTTTATTTTTTGCTAAGTTTAACATCTTTCTTCAAGTGATAATCAGAAATTTTAAGAAATTTTTTCATCAAGCCAGTGAATGGAGATTTTTTTTTATCTATTTGAAAACTATAAAAGGGGATCAATATCACTGGGTAAAGACTTTTTCTCTATCCTCATCAATCAAACAATCAAGCAATCACCTTTGAAGCTTTCTAAAACCTCAATTTAACACCTTTTTTAACCATCAAAAATGAAGTTCTCCGCTATTGCCATTGCTGCTGTCCTCACTGGTGCTGTTGTTGCCTCTCCCATTGCTGATGCTTATGCTCAGCTCCCCGGTGCTACTATTGAGTGCCATGCTGCTTGTGGTAACGGTATTCTTGAAGACCGCAAGTGTAAGGCCACCACTTCCACTGATGCCGAGAGAGATGCTTGTCTTTGTGCTGCTGGTAGCGGTTTCCAAGTTAGCATGGACGCTTGCCTTGAGTGCGGATGGCCTCTCTGGTCTTCTTACGAGAAGTACCTTGTCGAGCCTCTTACTTTCTGTGGTCTTCCCGATGAGCCCACTGGTCCTCGCTCTTACTCTGCTCCTGCTCCCACTGTCACCACTTACACTTACACCACTCTTGCTGCCCGCGCTGCCAAGGCCACTAACTAGATTGACATTTTTTAACTGAAGATTATGTCACGACATTTAACGAATAAATGGCTATTGGAATGAAAACAATACGTTTAGTAAAATCATGTAAAAACAATATTATTTTTTTTTTTTTTTTTGAATTTATTTTCAAAGAAGAATTCTTTCGTCTTTCGCTTGAAATTTTTTTTCTTCTTTTTTTTTCCTACATTAATAGTTGAAATATTGGACTGCTTTTGATAATAATAATAAAAAGTTTAAAATGCTAGAACTACTGTTTTGAAAGCGTGCGGCTTATTGTCATGGAAATTTTTCTCAAAAGAAGCAATAGCCAAAGCGTTGAGCATTTGAAATATCTAGATATTTTGCGTCAATGAGAGCAAAAATAAATAGATAATCAGTAAGAACTAATAGTAAAAAAACTTGACTTTTTTTTTTTAATTTGATATTTTCTACACACTACCGTAACGCTCAATCTGTGAATGGTTTTCTTTCTGGAAATATGAACCTTTCATTCAGTCGTTACAGCGTATTTTGTCTAATGATGCAGCCAGTCCCGTAGACGGTGTGAAGGAACTTAAAATTTTGTGTTCTCTATAGCAGCACGGTCATCATATATCATACTTTTATTTATATAATCTTGATAGAGAGAATAAAGGGCATCCTTGTGCATTCCCTGTTTTAACTTAAAAATCCAATTCAGCAAATGCTGCGAATGAACGAATCACTCTTTCAATTACCCAAAGCAATTTACTGGGGCGCTGAACTTTTGCGAAAATAATCAACCAACACACTATTTACAGCTAGCGGCTTTGATCACAAACATCTTTAAATATTTCTGCCACTTTTTTGATTGCAATCGTTTCAATCAAACGCTAGCAACTTATTCACTTGCTTTAAAAATATTGAAGTTTTGTAACTGCTCAAAATTTATATGAAAAAAAACTATATATCCTGAGAATTTTATCTGTGCTAATTCTTGATAGCACAAGTTTGTTGTTATAACTAATTTCATAAATGTTGATGATTAAGACATGTTTAAAAAAGTTTGCTTCAAGTATATACTTTTCTCTCCCAACCCTTCACTCACAAAAGTAGAGGGAGCATACTGTGGCTGCCCTAACCCATTGATCCCAACCCATTTTGAAAAATTTCTAGTTTTTCACAGTTGCAGACTGATCAAAGGCCAAAAAAAAAAAAAAATTCTTCATTGACCGTTCCATTTTCCAACACAATATACATAGCATACCGTCCTTACAAGACTGGAAAACATATAATTCATTTTTGAAAGAAAAAAAAATGGCCGCTACTACTAGATCATCATCAAAGGGTAAGTTTATACTTTGAAATATGTTTAAAATTCTTATCATTGGTTTTTTATTATTACTATTTTATGGTTTTCATGTTTGCTAACAAGATGTGGGATATATAGCTGCTACTAAGAAGCAGGGTGTCTCGAGTCAGAACGCCAAGGTGACTAAGAAGGTGGCAACTACTGGCAAGGCTGCCGCTGCTGCGGGAAAGAAGAAGGCCGCTACTGCTACTGCCGGTAAGAAGCAGAAGAAGGAAGAAGTTAAGGAGGTCGAGCAGCCGGCTGCTGATGAGGAGTTTGATTCAACCGACAACGAATCTTCGTCAGATGAGGAAGACACTTACCTGAAGGGCTTTGACGGCGAGGAGCAAGAGGGTGAAGCTGTCGAAAAGGAGGGTGAGTACGACGCCAAGTCCGGTATCTCGAAAAACGCTGCCACTGCTAAGCAGCAAAAGGAACAGCTGGATAACGCCAAGGCCAAGGTCGCCGAAGTCACCAAGAGCAAACCCTCGTCAGACGATGCCGCCAACAGCAGTACGAAGAAGGCCCGCGGTGTGCTTTACATTGGCCGCATTCCCCACGGTTTCTATGAGTCGCAAATGCGTGCATACTTTGGTCAGTTTGGTGATATCCTGCACCTGCGTCTGTCGCGTAACAAGAAAACGGGCGCCTCAAAGCACTACGCCTTTATGGAGTTCATTGATGCCGACGTTGCCCGCGTGGTTTCCGAGACGATGGACAACTACCTGCTGTTTGGCCACATCCTCAAGGTCAAGCTCATCCCCACCGAGGAGGTGCGTGACGACCTCTTTGTCGGCGCTGACCGCAAGTTTACTGTTGTCGACTGGCAGGGAATCAGCCAGCAAAAGGCTAATGAGCCCAAGACTCGCAAGGCTTGGGACGAGATCCAGGAGCGCGCCAAGGAGCGTCGTGAGAAGGCCGCTGAGCGGGTAAAGAGTCTGGGCATTGACTACGTTTACCAGGCAGCTTCCGCCGCTCCCAAGAAGGAGACTGCCGCTGCTGCGTCAAAGGTCGCCAAGGCTAAGGCTACCAAGGCTACCAAGAGAAAGGCCACCAAGAAGAGCGCTTAGGTGTAACTCATCTTTGTCTTTTTCTTCTCGTTGAATCCTCTTTTTATTTCGCTTGTAATTTACGTGTTTTGTTTATTGAATAGATTTATATTAGTTTCTGTTTTAACCTTTCCTCTATTTAAAATTTCAAGCTACTCAAAACTGGAGGGCTTCGCTTGAATGCAAAATTAGCAGGCTTTTGGTGGTAAGCTTTGACTATTATTGACACCACATCACTCTACCTTTTTATATCATTATTATTACTATTATTATTATTATTATTATTTCCAAACGTTGCCAAAGATATCATCATCCAAGCCATTTTTGCCATTGCCGTTGTTTACTGACGCACCAGGAGCGGGCTGCATAAACGTATTGGTATTGGCGCTGGCCGGCTTGGTCTGCTTACTGCTGTTGACCCAGTTTTGGGCGCCACCAGAAAGAAGATCATCAAAGGCGCTGCTGGCCTTGGCGGTCGGCTTAGTCGCAGTCGGCGACGCAAACGAGCCATTTGTGGTGAAACCGTTGTTGTTTATAGAAGTGTTGTTGTTAATCGAAAGATTACCAGTAAGCGACGTGAGGTTGTTGACGCCGCTATTGAAGTTTTGCTGCAGCTGCTGGGGCGGGTTGTATACAGGCTGTGGGCTGGGTGCGGCTGCGTAGAGGGACAAAATCGACTTCTTCAGGTCCGGCCTTGAGTTCTGGGAAGAGGCAACGCCAGAAACCGTAGGAGTGGGACGCGCACCGGGGGCAGGAGCAGGAGCAGTGCTGATAGGTGAACTAAAGTCCAGGCCGATCAGGCTCGCGCTGGGCTGCTGCTTCTGCTGAGGAATAGTCGGGGTGGGCTTGTTGATGTTGCTAGGTGGTGCGCGATGCTGACCGCTGTTGTAGCGTGAGGGTCGCGATGCACTTGAAGTCCGATTCAGAGACTCGGTTGCAGGTGCCGCAGGGCGAGCAACGGGTTCGGGCGCAGGCACGATACGTGTGGACTGAAAAAAAAAAAAAGATTCAGTTAGATTATTGTCACAATAAACCAAGAGGAACATTATGAGACATGACTCAAATCAGAAGCATACCTGAGGAGTGGCGGGGGTGGGTGGGGAGACTGGGGCATCGCCCAAAGTAGCCGGATCCGGTATCTGAGGACTCAGAACCCAACGCTTGAGATCGTATTTAGTCCTGATAAAGTTCTCGATTTTGCTATCGTCAGGGACGTAGTTTGGGGGCAATTTGGCTTCCCAGTACCTATGTCTATAGTCAATAAATGGCAGTTTCCAGTCGGGCAATTGCAAGTACTTACAAATTGGCTCGCTTATTACCCCATTTTACGAGACTCTCGACTTGCTCGTCAGACCAGGTGTCAAGGTCGATAGATCGCACTGCGGGCTAGGTCAGTTATTAATTTATCATTGCAGCAAAAAAAATAGTGCTTACCTTTACTGATATGTGTGCCCATACTGCGGTGAATACCAGAGCATCTATGAAGAGTCGTTAGAACGCTATCATAGCTTCAATTCGCTTAACAATGAGCCCAACCTACCTGATGCAGATGAAGATGCCCAAGCTCCAACTGGTCCATCTGGGATGACCAGAAGCCTTACAGTCAGCGCAGACTTTATTGCCGGGATCCTTAAGCAAAGACTTGAGGATCTGCTGGTTTTTCTCAGTGGTCGTCTTCTTAGTGTACGTAGAAGACGAGGGGGCGGCTCGAGATCGATAGGACATGGCGGCGCTGTGGGTGGCACGAGTGGTGATGGTTGCGGAGAAAGAAACTATGAATTTGCCGAATCACGTCGTGATGGGAAAAAAGGCAAAGTCAAACACAATATCAGAGTAGCAGACTTGAATAAAAAAAAAGCCGTGGGGGACCTTAGGAAGAGATTGGAAAGGATCACTGGCTGGTAAATGACAGTTGGCAAAACCAAGTGAAGAATGTTGTTTGTGGGAAAGGTAAACAGAACCTAAAAAAGAAAAAAGGGAGAGGGAAGGATTTCAGCCAGCGCAAAAGTGAAACAGTTTTATTATCTACAAAAAGAGCCATCATTCCATAGTTAGACTAGTAATTTGACGAAAAACAATAGCTACTATTTGGTAACAAGGCATTGAAAAAATCTGTTAGCTATTTGGCAAGGCATCGGTCCAGTTTCTTTTAAAAAAAAAAAAAAAAAAAAAAAAAAAAAAAAGAATAACAGATCTGAGCATACATCAGTTTATCAGCAATAACTTCTCTTGACACACGGACTAAGTTCGTGGAAAATTCGGTACCATCGAAGTGAATGAAATATATAGTGAATGGCACATTTCCCGCTAAGAGGGTTATTTTTGTAGTATTGATGTCTTCTGTGTATAATTTTTAAATAATCAAAAGGACAATAAACTGATTATATGTATATCAGCAAAAACTTTTCAAGTTGAAAAAAAGAAATCTTCCCTGCCAGGGGTCGAACCTGGAATCTTTCGCTTTGTAACCAAATGAAGTCGTAGGCGAACGCCTTGCCATTGGGCCACAAGGAACTTTCTTATTTAAAGCTTTTACAGGTACTACTTACACCAACTGCGCATAAATTACTTTTATCACGTGATTATTGAAAATTAATTTTTGACGTCCTGGGATGACGTTAAAAGCACCCCGTCTTTGGATGACGATAAACTCATCAATTATCCAAAAGGACGATACATTATACGGCAGATGTCCTGGGATGACGTTAAAAGCACCATTTATCCAAAAGGACGACTACTGATACGGCAGTGAATGAGCATTATTAGCCTCATTCTGAGAATCCCTTGATGCTTTCATCTTTTCTCTTGAAGAGATGAATCCGAGGTGGTTCACGACAA
>JAJMRT010000567.1:0-13818 GCA_030558065.1 Geotrichum phurueaensis
GGATAATCAAACTCAACAATAACAACAATGTAAAATCAAGATTGTCAGTGGACTTGAAAACAAATCTACTGACATGAGAGAGTCATATATATATTTGTAGGTGTATAAATGGTAATATATATTTAATTTATATATATGCTACTGTTAGCAAGGATTAGACATTCTCCGGAACCCACAAACTTTTTTTTTTTTTATAGAGAGGGACAGGAGGGCTAAAGCGCAAGTGCTAAATTCCTCTCCGAGACAATATGAAAACCACAAAACAACAAAAAAAAAAACCCCCCTCTCTTTGCAATTTGGTTCAACTTTATCCAAACATTAATCTACCGGAGAGACCCGCTCTGTAGTACACACACACATATACATAAAAAAATTTTAAAATAAAAAAAAAAGATTTTTTTGAATTACTCACACACACACACACACATATTCTTCATAACTTTTTTTTTGCTTAGTTATAATCCCACTGCTTACCCCCACCCCAGCCGTTCACACACACACATACATACTGGCATTTTCCATTTTTTTTTTTTTTTTTTTTTTTTTCCTTTTTTTTTTTTTTTTTTTTTTTACTACTCCAATCCAAAACCTCTTCTTCTTCTCCCCCTCCCTCCTTCTTTTTTTTTTTTACATCAACAAAACCAACCCTACCCAAAATTTTTTATTTTTTTTTGTGTTCACGATGGCCAGCAAATTTGCCCGATTTATGAATTCTGAGACCGGTCCCAAGACCATTCACTTCTGGGTACGCGCGCGACCTTTTTTTTTTTTTTTTTGAAATCCTTTTTTATTGTTCTTATGGTTGTTTGATTGTCTTGTATGTCTATGGGTGGCTTCAAGTATGGATGATTTCATTTATATATACCCACAAGCCAGGTTCATACAGCCAAAAAACAGACATGGAACTTTTTTTTTTTTTTTTTCAACTTATTGGCGGGTTTGATGGTAGTGACGAACAATTTTTTTTTTTTTTTTAAGCGAAAATCACCATTTGATTTTATTTCCATCGTCACTTATCAACCAAATCCACCATGCAGTGATATGATTTCTTGTGTTGTTATTGATCTTTATACTAACTTAATTTTTTTTCTTTTTTGTTGTTGATTATATAGGCCCCCGTCATGAAGGTATGTTGATTCTCTCATTTTATTACCCCACCACCAATGTAAACGATATTACCTCTCCCCTCTCTCTTTTGCTAACAAATTTTTTTTTTTTTTTTTTTTTTTTTAAAAGTGGTCGCTTGTGTTTGCTGGTATCTCCGACATTCAGCGCCCTGTCGAATCCATGTCTGGTACACAGCAGATTGCCCTTTTGGCCACGGGCGCCATTTGGACCCGTTGGTGTCTCATCATTAAGCCCAAAAACTACCTTTTGGCCTCGGTCAACTTCTTCCTCGGTACTGTCGCTGGCTACCAGGTCTTTAGACTTTACAACTACCAGCGCGAGGTCAAGAACCTCAGCGTTGGCCAGAGCATCCTCGCCATGGTGCAGTCCGAGAACCCCCCTGCCAAGAAGGAGGAGCCTGCTACCAACTAGACTACTAAACTTGGATTTTTTAAAAAAAAAAACAAAAAAACAACAACAACAACAACAAAAAATACAACAACACATATATATATTCTTTTATTTAGCTACTTCACGTATATATCTCATGTCATGTTCTTCAACTTTTCTTGGAGTTTAGCGTTCTCCTTCTTCAAGAGTCCAATTTCAATCTCTCGCTGGGCGCTGCGACCCTGCGACACTATATTCTGCTCACGTTAGTTTGCGTCTACCATTTTCAACGTTCTTTTGTAACTTACCCCAAGCATTTTATTTTCGTCGCGCAGTGTTGTGATTCGCGCCACCAGCCGGTGCGCAAGCTCGCTTTGGTCCGGCCCCTTGCTTGCTGTCCTGGTCTTGCTCGTGGCCAGTGCCGCTTCGAGTTTGTACTGTAACTTTGTAATTTCTTCGTCTTTTTCCTTGAGACCCCGCGCCAACCCGCGAAATTTGGCCTCGACCGCGGCTTCAACTTTGTAAACTCCCGTTTTACTACCGCCTTGGACCAGTTCCGTCAAGCGCTTGATCTCAAGCTTAAGCGCCTGGATCTCTAAGTCACGTCGGTGCAATTGGGCCATCAGCGATCCCTCGGCATCTTCAGAGTCGGTTTCGTGGGTGGTCATACTGTCGTTGCTGGCCATTGAATTAAATGAGGGTGTGCGCATGGTAATCATTGATGATCCCGTAGAGCTGCTTCTACTGGCGCCAAGGCCCGGGCTGTACTGCTGCTGAGTCAGCGTGTACTTTGGAACTTGGCTCTGCTGCGGAAGCACCCCAATGGGCGCCCAGGTGTTGTTAGAATTGTTAAGAACTTGACTGTTTTGGGTGTAATGTTGTTGTTGCTGCTGTTGATGTTGTTGTTGGTACATGGGAAGAAAAGACGAGTATTGTTGCTGGCTACTAAACGGGTTGGAAAGTGCCATGTTTCGGTGTCCATCGCCTCTAATTCCTGTACTATGGGTGCTAAATGCATTTATGGAAAAATTCATGTCCTTACTACTGCTACTAGAACTCGAGGCCCGCAGGTTGGTTGGGTATCCTGGGTTATTAGAGTCATTATTGGAAGAGGTGTTCATAATCACAAGTGTTAAAGTTTGACAAAAAAAAAAAAAGAGTATCAGTAGCACAACAACAACGACAAAACAACTGCTGTGAGAAAATATCACTGTTAATAAAAGATGAATAAAAGAAAATGAAAAAAATGAATGAAAGAAATGGAAAGATAAATGAAAGAAAACGGAAAGATGAAAGATAATTCACCCTTTTTATATATTTTTTTTTCTCCTTCTTTTTTTCCATCTATAGTTGGAGGCTGCTACAACAACATTGACAATGTTGTGTTTGAGGTCTCTTACATTAACTGGCCCATCACAAACTTCACAAGCGAAAAATAAAAGTGGTGTTTTTCTCATACAATTCTAGCCTAGTCATCACAGCCTACTCACTTATCTGGACTTAATAATATGGCCAAAGGGGCTTATGAAAACGACGACATCATTGTCTCCACAAGGCCCACCCACCAAAAATAAAACGGAAGCACCGCTGTGGTGATATCTCTGAGGTAACAAAAGTTCAATTCAATTACTATATATTTACAACAAGAGAGGGGGTGATACGGCACTTAGTACTTCCAGTCCAGGAGGGTGCTGTCAGTGGCGTCCGGCGTGGTCTTTCTGGCCAAGACCTCCTCAATCTTGCGACCGACACCAAGTTTCGACCGGGTCAGGTACTGGAAGTGGTCAAGAACCTCCTCCTTGGTGACCTTGAACTCGCGATCCGAGCCATCGTTACCAGTGATAAAGTTCTCAATGTCCTGTTCAGTGGGGAGACCAAACTTATGCGGGTAGTCAACAAAGTTCTCCTCGTTGACGGGGTTAAGCGCGTCAGCCGCATCAGAGCTGTTAATGAGCTCGCTGACAAAGCTGGAAGTGACTTCACCAAGCGTGGCAGGCTTCCACTGGGGCGCAGTGGCAGGCTTGTTAATGAGCTTAGCAGACACACCCTCGACAAAGTCGCCACCACTCATAAACTTCTTGGCCAGCTGGTACTCCTTGCTCAGAGCATCAGTGATGGTCAAATCCTTACCCCGTCTCAGAGTATCAAAAGTAACCTTGACACTGACTGGCGATCTGGCAAGAATGGTGTCCTTAGTCTTGAGCGCCCACTCGCTGCCGTCGGCCTCAAGAGCGCTGATGATATCGCCAACTGATGACTGGCCAAAGATTCTGTCAATGGCCTCACGCTTTTCACCAGAAAGAGAAAATTTGTAGCCCTCGGGGGCGTCGGTAGCAAACTCCTCCAACACGTTGTTGACAAGGTTAAAGGGGTCGGTGGGAATAATCTTGTCGTCAGAAATAATCTCAGCAAGTCTGGCTTCCAATTCAGGAAGAACAGACTCAGGAACGTAATGGGTAGCAATACCGGAAGCAACAACGTCGTAACCCTTGAGGCGCTCAGAGGTCAGCGCAAGGTAAGTGCCAATCTCACCGTCCAGTCTAGGAAGGAAAAACGAGGCACCAACATCAGGGAAGAAACCAATGTCGGTCTCGGGCATAGCGAAAAGAGTCTTCTCAGTCGCGACACGGAAAGGAGCGTGAACACTAAGACCGACACCACCGCCCATGGTGATACCGTTGAGCAAAGCAACGTAAGGCTTGGAGTAGGTGGCGATGAGATGGTTCAGAGTGTATTCGTCTTTAAAGAACTTGCTGGCAACGGCGGGGCCGGTCTCGGCGTTGTCAGAGATAGCCTTGGCCAAAGCGGCAACATCACCACCAGCGCAAAAGGCCTTGTTGCCGGTGCCCTTGATAACAACAGTTCTGGTGAGGTCGGAGCGAGCCCACTCAACGAGACGGGGGGTGATCTTTTCAACCATTGAAGTGTTGAGCGAGTTAAGCTTCTGGGGACGGTTAAGCTGAATGGTTCTAACGGCGCGGTTAGATGAGAAGACAACGTCGTCCTCGGCAGCGCTCGAGTAAGCCTACATGTTGTTGTTAGTATGTGAAAGTTTGCCTGCACCCGGTATGAACTTACTCTTGCTAGCGCAGGGTACATAGATCTGCTGAGCCTGGTAGAAGTAAGGAAGGGCTTGGAGCTCTTCATGAGAGCAGCTCTATTTGCGAACATCATTTCGAATGTGCTGTGGAAAAGTAAAGTTAGCAACCGCGCTTTTTATTTCTGTAACTGCTGCGGGTAGTGCTCAAAGGCTCAGACTGAGGGGAAATGACGGTCGGAGCTATCATCGGAACACCACATGAATCAATCTCTAACGTTCAAAACCGCGTAGCAGAGCGTAAAGAAAAAAAAAAAAAGCGCCTTAAACTTACAAATAAATATAATGCTTCAAACAGGTGCTAAGAAAAGGACTGATTGAGTTGAAAAATCAGAAAAGGTTTCAAAGGGAGGAAAGTGGGAAAAGTAAGAGAACCTATTTTAGAGATTTTCTATTTGGCGGTTTGAAAGAAAAAAAAATTTTGGACCGCGAAAAGATGATGCCGAAAAAGATTGAGTTTTAGTCATGTGACTACCATAAAACCGAGCGCAGTTTGCTTCTTGCATCGGGTGGTCCGGTGCGGTCTCCTACTGCAACCCGAAACAAAACCGAATATTAAAGAGCTCTTTCTAAAAATCGTAACCATCAACCTTGAAAGTAAGCGCGTGCAGCATCCTGTGAATATTATTAAAAAAATGAATAAATATAAGGTATTGAAAACTCCTTAGTGGGGATCTAGCACCCGTAAGAGAATCTAACCATAATGCCAGATATCCCAGGCTCACGTCAATGCTATCGTTTTCTCTTAAACGACGCAACTACTTCATAATTAGCTTCGACACGCACGAGTGGAAGTGAAAAACACCAGTTCTTTAACTCTCTATTGCACACGAGAGTTGGAAAGTTCCCGCCACAGTCTTTACTCCTACCCTTGCAACAAGGCTTACTTGACTAGCTGCCGGAGAGAGCGCAAGCTAATAATCGCCTTTTTCCACGGCTTCCTCAAGTTTACGACGGCGCTCGAGTTTTTGCTCCATGGCAATTCTGCGCTCGTAGCGCAGCAGGTTTTGATCAATGAGCCAGCATGCAGGGGTGATGACAAAAATACCAAGGCCAATAAATGTCTTGAACTGGGTTGTGAGCCCACGGTAGTGGGGCGACCAGCGCATTGCACTGAAATGAAAGATTGTGCCTGTAACAATACCAAAGAGTCCGCCGCGGACGGCACCGTCAACAATCTGTAATTAAAAGAAAGTGTTAAAATGGGTAAAAATCAGTAGCAACAGCTAGTACCTACTTCGCGAATAGCACCTTCGACTTTTTTGGGTTCGTGGTGCGCGGGTCTCATGGTGATTTGATAGTAATGAAAATGGGGAGTGAAGCAATAGTGTTGGTAGCAAAAACAAAAAAAAAAAAGTGATCTATGCTTAAAATATAATATGATTTTGCTGGGGCTTTTATAACAACCGGCGTTTTTGGAGTAAGAGCGCTAAAAGAGATGAAAAGGAAAGACAAGACCACGAAAAAAAGAGTATTCGAAATTTTCTCTTGCTTTAGAGAGTATCAATTGCACTTGATAAGACTTTGGTTGGTTTGTGCGATGGGATAGTGGAAAGGACCAAAGCCCGAAGAGTGTTGAAATAATTTGCTCAAGTTACTTTTAAGACAAAAGACTTTTGAAAAGCTTATGGTTTATATCAAGTTATATCAGTTCCCAATTGATATTCTTTTATACGTGACGTTTCAGGGTTCATCATTATGAAGCTTACAATACCGTTTTTAAATGCTTATATTAATCACCGATGAAAAACGCGTAATGTTGAATACTACTGCTAAATACCCCGGGAAGAAAATAATTATAAACTTTAGAATTTAAATTATATGACTTTCAGTAGGTCTATTACATGATGCACGGCGGTAAGTCCTCAAAGACTTTCCAACCCGTGTATTCAAGCTCTCGGAAAGTAATAAAATTATTGTTGGAATTTTCTAAAATCGCCAATGGCCAATGGAAAACACGATGTTATTGATAACCCACTCGTACCACAGGCACATGGATGTTTACCAGTTAATGTTCAATACATGTCTTGGGTGAAGCGCGATCTCCGAACTCAAGACTGTACTTGTACATTGCTTGTGATACTACTTTTGGTTGAAGCTTTATAACACCATTTTTTTTTGAAAAAGAGTCTCAGTATTCTAGGACGTCGTGGTTTTATATCTACAATGAAGTAATTATGGAACGGCCCTTAAATTTGCTCATTTTTATAGTTGCTCGATCTTTACAGGAAGTTTGGAAGTTGAAACTTTATCATTAAGAACGCGAATATATATATAAAACAAAACAATATAAGCCATGATATTAACTACACACGAGTGTGATATTTGTATGCAAGAAACAATAGATTCATAAAATATTATAAGTATGTATACAATATACTATATATTGTTATAAAATTAATCATGACCCAATGAAAAACTGATTGTTTTACCAACTTGATGTTGGCGATACAAGCAGCAGAAAATTATCAATAACAAAAAACAACAAAATTAACAAAAACTAACAATAGCCTATTCAGACCTGGCCCGGGTGATTATTGTAGTGTGTGGGCTGAACAAACTGGTTGTCATTGGCGGTATGATAGTTATTATTGTTACTGAACATGTCATTAGGATTGCCATTGTAGCTGTTGTTTTGGTAGAGTCCCACGGTGGCTGGGTCGTTGATGGTGATAGGGAGCGGCGGTGCCTGGTACGAAGTCTCAGAAACAAGGAATGGCTCCTTCTCAGCTTTAGGTGAGCCAAAATCAGAGCGTCTCTCGGGTAAAATGCAGGTCGCAACCGTAGTAAAAATAAAAGCGATCAAAGCGCTGAGACCGGCTCCCCATGAAATGCCAAATGCAACTCGGCCGAGGCTTGCAGATAAAACATCTTGATTGTCGTTTACAGTCTGTTTGATGTAAAGGTAAAGACCAGTTGTGACCGCTGATGCTGCGAGTGTCACAACAAGCGCCAGGAAGGAGAGCAGCGCAGTGAGCACACGGAATAACCTTTGTCTGCGTATAGAGAAAGCTCCGATGACAACACAAAAAAATGAAAGCGCAATGGCTGCCACGTAAAGACCAATAATAGCCTTGGACATTGCGAGAATTTTGTCATTATTATTGTCAAGATTGCCGGGCGAAGTAACCTCTGTCCAAATACCTAGAATCTTGTAAACAATGTCGACAAGCGCAAAATGGAAATCACCGGTTGCTTTGGCACAGGTTGTAATTTCTTGTGTGTTGCCGTAGCAAAAGTTCCACAGACCAATCGTGTATTGAGTAACTTCTTTGAGTTTGTTGGCATTTGCGCTTGGAAGATCTGCGAGGCCGGGAATAATTTGTGAGGTCAGCCCATCTGTGGTAAGTTTGAGAAAGTAAATGTCTTGTAGCACTCGGACAGGGCGAATATTGCCAATGAGTATGAAAATAAGCAGCGCTACACTGGCAAAAGAAAAGAAAACGCCTAGCAGTGGGCAGAGACTATAAGTTTGCATGATGAAAATGTGTGTTTGATGGTAATGGAAGGGAAACAAGTATATCGCGTCACTAGTAATGTATCGAGACAGTTTCGAGATTATGAAAAAAAAAAAAGAAAACAAAGATTCTAATAAAAAGCAACCGAAGGTCGATTTATATGAAAATCGAAAGTCTTAAGATTGGAGTATTAAAAATAGGAGGGTAAAAATATAATATATATATTTTTTTGCAACAAAGACTTTAAAGGCGTTTGGTATTTTATTTTTTTTGTCTTTCACCAAACGTTTTGTTTCTTTTTCGAGGTTTGATGTAGGCGAGATTCTAAAGCTGGTTTAAATAAAGAGATAGAAAATGAAAACGTCTATATTCTTAGTAGATTCCGATGATAAAGCCTTTCGAGGATATAATAAATGGCTTAATGATAATGATGGTGACGGCAAGAGCGATTGAACATGCGAACTCGGTTGTTTAAATAGTTTTAATCATAATGATGGATTATCCTTTTCAAGAATGAAAAAAAAAAAAATTCGAGTGGAAGGTTTTTGTCTGTTTGTTTGCGTCTCGATTGAGAAGTAAATAGAACGGCTTGTACATCATCAACTACCAGTATTGCATACAAACAAAGTGTAATCTGCAAATGTACCCAGCCATGCCAAATATACGCCAACCACCCAACTAGCAACTAAACCCATGTTCTTTGCGCTATGACCATAGAGAGAAAAAAAAAAACAATTTCAGTACCAATCCCTAAAACCTTCCACAGAGTAATCAAGTGGCTCTTCAAGAAAGTTGCGTAACTACTGCTGCTAGTCCCTACATAAACTTTTATGCCAGTATCATCAGATGAATTATATTTCCACCGAATACTGCAGGTGCATTTCATTTAAACATCAACAGCAAAATTCTTTATATATATATATATTATGACATTCAAAATTGACTTGTAGTGGGAGCATACTGACCCTTTTTAAAACGGGTTCATGCCAAGCTTTTTAAGTGTAGTCGTAAGGCCACAGTTCACAGCGACTGTGATTATGGTGAATTTTTCAAGCCTAGAAATCAGCAAACACCATCACAACAAATCCAATTGTCGGTATTGAGACTATTGATAATTTTTAACCCCATCGACGACCGTGCCTTATCAACCATTAATTCTCAGTTGCCAAACCGTTTCTAAGTCATCGCTAGCCTTTAACAAGGAAAAAAAAAATAGACACAAATGGCAAACATTTAACTACTGTCGCGAAGTGCCAAAAAAGGTGTGTCATTTAGTTCTTTGTCTATATAAATCAAATTTGATAATTTCCTGAATATGTGTGTCAGAAGATTTAGCGAATTGCAAGCTTTAATTAATAGGACAAAACTTGTGCAATTTGATTATCAAAAGTTACGGGTTTATAAAATTTCAAAGGTATTGAGTTGTACCTATTTTTACAGAAATCTATCAAGCATCAGGATGCTAGACTCTCAGGGGAAACGGATAAGTATTGTATTACATACATAGTACATGTTGTGAGTTTTTCTTTTCAATGTTATGCCAGCTGCAAAACTTTCAGCGCAATTGACAAATGGTCACAGAAATCAAAGCATTTTCTGTTTTGCCCAGTAATCACAGAATCATTATATTTTGCAGCATTTATGCACAGTTTTGGCAACGAGACAAAACTTGGAACGCCAAGAATGTGAAATCCAGTTAACAATAATAACCTCTAATACTAAATCTAGAAAGGTTTTACCGGCTTGCCCTCCCACTCAACATAACGCACTGAAGTGACGATCATGTCGGGTTTCCCTTAACACACGAACTAAGTTCGTGGAAAATTCGGTGCCATCGAAGTGAATGAAATATATAGTGAATGGCGCATTCCCCGGTAAAGGGTTATTTTTGTTGTATTAATGTCTTCTGTGTATAGTTTTCAAATAGTTATAAGGACAATAAATTGATTATATACATATACTAAATCTAGTTTTCATGTAGAGATCAGATTTATATACTTAAAGGTAGATTAATACAAACAGCCAAGTCAAGTATTGATTTCACTTAGACACAAAGGTTTCAAGAATGAATAGGTTTACAGAATCTTGCAAAGTATATATTATTACAATATTTTATAAACTCAAGTGAAAGCTTTGAGATCCTACCAGATTTTAGATATTACACTATATATATTACTCTTTCAACAGTACTGTATTTCTCGTCATTGACGATATGGTAGTAATAACAGATACTTATGCAGTTATTTTCTTCGAGTTTGAAGGTCAACACCATTGTATGCAGCATTCATGATTAAAGATGCTGTGGGCTCAAAAGTATACAAATTTACTTGTACCTTCACCTTTTTCAACTTGGCCATATTACATGTACAAGCCACACTATTTTGGCCAAGGCCAAATATCTAGTTTTGTGTAGCTGATACAATAGTAGTATTGTCTATATATCCAAGTTTTCTATGTGTAATTATATATATACTAAATAGACACCAGACTCACCTGAATCTGAGGCTATTTGTAGCGTGCCTCTACCCGTAGTCGCGGAAATTTAGGAGAGCCAGAATTTTTTATAAGCCGCAAAGCTCATTTGTGTAGAGAGCCCGATAACCTGGTCTCAAGCGAGCCAGAAAAGCTTGAAGCGTGGCTGGTGTGGATGTCGGATTCCGCAACTGCTAAGTCAGTGAACCCTAACCCGGGCTGTTCATTGCTCGCATGCTTTGACAAATCTAGACATAAAAAAAAAAAAAACTCTTTAGCCATCTTGAAAAGGTTTAGAAAATGATTCAAAATATATGTATAACAACACTTTAAAAGTGGCTACAATATAGTGGTAGTGGTATAATGATGTAATGGTAGCAAATAAGCCCGGAACTTTGTGAGAAACAAGTAGTCGTAGCTTAAAGTTAAAATTTGATGACCCTAAAGACTAAGACTTAGTATTAGAACTCTCGATAGGTAAAACTGTAAATAATATCACATTTTTGCGTCTCATGAAAGAAGTTTGCACAGCCAAACTGCTTTTAAGCTCACAACTATAAACAAATTATGAAAAGGGCAATTGAGTTCCTTTAAAAGCAATACCAATTTTCATTTCGAGCTCAAAAAATAGAAAAGTGGATGATGTAATTATTATGCATAAGCGCTCAACGTACCCTTTTGGCTTATAGATGAATAACTTCAACATCCTAAACAGTAGCATAGTTCTCTTGTTAATGCTAGCTTTTATATATTGTAGCAGAAAATTTTAGAATGGAAATACGTATTTTCTATACAAGTAGGATATAATTTATTTTATCTTGACTTTGGTACGGTAATAATTTTAGTTCTTAGAAGAAACCGTAGTTATTAAAGTGAGCGCACACAAATATTTAGAGGGACTCTCTTTACACTAGCACCAAGACATTATAAATGCATTTGCAAAGGAAAACCTTCAGCAATCACTTGATTAGAGTCAGTCACGAGACAAGAATCATATCGACTGTTGTAACCGACTTACTACGAACTCTCTCATTGTTTTAAGACCATAATCTTTGTACGCGCTTTGAAACGTAAAGTTTTCATCTCCGGTTTGAATCAAATCAGCAGTTGACACAACAAATAACATTATTACAATCTGGCCTGCTTATCAAAGTCTAGGTGAGTAGAGCCCGGCCTGATTGTTAAAAACAAAAAAAAAGATATGTTGTTTCACTGATGTTGCAGCGGGCTATGGGTATCAAGAACAATGTATATACTTTACAGTCCCAAGTAAGATATAAAATCTTGCTTCATTTTATTTTAAAACTTTTAGCGCGAATCATACGCCATTTTCCACTCTCATCAAATCCGCCAAAGGGGAGGGGTTAATCTTGATTAATAACGTTTAGCTATTCCGTTTTTTTTTTTTTTTTTTTTTTAAAAAAAAAATTGATGTCAATTTAAATAATACAGTATCAATAACAACAAAAAATACTAATATTTCCGAGTGACTGGAACTGTGAGCAATAAGTACAGCTTGTATTTCTGTAACTTTTCTCTTTTATTGCCAAAGACTAAAAATGAAGAAGGTCCGAGATCCAAAAAAAAAAAAAAAAAAAAACATCCGAGATGTGATACGGATTACCCCATATTCTCGGGATACGGTCTTATCTTCGAGGTCAAATCAAAATTACGGCTTGAGATTATTCACAATGCATTTTGACTGTATACATAATCACATAATTGACCTTTGTATCGTCACCATAATTGACATAAATTACTTCCAGACTTTTAAAAGTCTACCGCTTTTCTCTAATGACTTGGAATTGCTCATAAAGCTGGGGTTTTCGTTTCTTCTTATTATTTCAAAAAAAAAAAAATAACTGCGACTTTGAAAAACCGATAATCTTCAAGTCTATGAATACAGTAATGGCCAATACACTAAAATATGATGTGTTGTAAAATTTGTATTATATAGACACACATTGTACATTAGATTCATTGTCGCTTTTCTTCCTGAACAATTCAATTTGTGATGAACTTTAGCAACAGTCGCAACTTCCTCTTCCACTATACCAATTAGAAAAAATTAAAAAAAATAAATGAATAAAATGAATAAAATCAATAAAACCAACAAAACCAATAAAATAAATAAAATAAAATAGCTTCGTTCAATAGGTACTAGTGCAAAAGGTAAACAATAATATATAAATAGATACTCGAAATCTCTTCAGTTTTAATATTTTATTTTTATTAATTTTTTTTTCTTTCGATTTTTTCTGATTGTTCCTACGTGTGATCCCGTACACAAATTTTAGCAATCCCTACTACAGGCCCTTCTTGTTAACCATTGTTGCAATCAATACTGCTCGAATATACACAAAGGTTAAATGCCTACAATATTACTACCAATATTGCCGGCAATGATACTTCTGCTGGGCATGACGGGTGCCGCCCAAGGACTTCCAATATCCACCAAAGCTAGCACCGCAACGCTTGTCCGGCGTGAATCCCTCCCTACAACGACCTCATCGATGAACTCCAAAGATTCAAACACTGAAGCTTTCATCTTTCTCGCTATCTTTATTGGTGCTTGTTTTGTCATGCCCTTACTTTTCATTGTGGGTTTCTGGTGTGATAAAAACTGCATTAGGTCTGTCAACCGCGTATCCAACAGCAATGGTCGCCCAATCAGAGACCTCACCCCCGCTGGAAATGCGCGTAGCTCTGTCAGCGACAAGAGCCAACCTGTTCTCACTATTGCTGAGCTCGATAACCTGTATCCCGTGATTTTATTTTCAGACTTTGTAGAGGCAAGCGGCAAGACATCCTTCATCACGAGCAGCGTGGCGAGCACACACAGCGCCAAGATCGCTACTAAAAATGAGAAAGAAAAGCACACTGATTCAAAAACAGTTGTAGTGGAATCAACCACAAGCACAACGTCCACGCTACCAGACCGTCGTCACATGTTTCAGCCAACTAGCGACAATTATGTGTGTGCAATCTGTCAACAGAATATTGGCGACGAGGAGCACGCGAGCAGGTTAACTTCTGTGATTGATTTTGACATATCGGCGCCCACCAATCCCACGGAGTCGGCCGACATTACCAGCAACAACCCCAACAAGAACGGCATCCTTGATGATAGCCTGGTTGTGGATTTGGAGAAAAACGCTGCTACCGCCACTGTTGAATCGGTAGCTTTAACCGCTGATCCGATGGTTTCTAGTTTGGAGCCCGATCAGATTCTTATCCGCCAACTCCCATGCAAGCATATATTTCATGATGCCTGTATAGTACCGTGGCTGACAC
>JAJMRT010000568.1:0-13772 GCA_030558065.1 Geotrichum phurueaensis
TTTATTTTAATTTATTTTAATTTATTTTAATTTATTTTAATTTATTTTAATTTATTTTAATTTATTTTAATTTATTTTATTTTATTTCAATTTATTTATTTTATTTATTTTATTTATTCCCCCCCCCCCTTGAGAATTGAATGTTTTTTTTTTCAACTCTTTTTTATTTTTTTAAAAAAAAAAAACTTGTGGGGTAACAGAGTTCATTACCTAATCATGTGGTAATAACAACAAAACTAATCTCTTTCTGGGTAATTTTTTTTTTGTTTTAATTTTTCTTATCAAGAGCAAAAATGAGTAAATACATTGTTGGCACATTGCTTGATATATATGACTTTATAAACATGTAGAAACCATTGGGGAGGGGGATAAGTAACCATAGAAAATTAACTTGAATGAGTCTTCATGGAAAACCACACCCATGTGTTTAACCGCCTGCTGTTTGGTTTAATGTTTAATGTTTTTTTTTTTTTTTTTTTTTTTTTTACAATGCTCACCATCAGCAACAAAAGCCTTGAAGCTTTGAACCCCCACACCATCTACCCAAGACAAAAACAAAAACCATTTTCATGTCATTTTATTTTATAAATTTTTACTTGAAACTATTTGATAGTTGTATAAACAATAACCTAATCATCTTATATATTTATTTTAACCATGTGTGTCCTACAATCTTTTCACAGCAAAGATATTTGTTACAGGGGGTTTGTTATTCTCATGGAGTTTGTAGTTTTCACTTTGATTTTTTTTTTTTTTTGCTTTGCTATTTTTGTAATTACGTAACAAGTTTATTATTCGTTCTGACGTCAGTCTCTCTTTTGCCCGCACAGCCGTGTCCAAGGGTTGCTAAACCTGGTAAGTTTTCAATCGTTTAAATTGGTTGTTTTTATTCAGGATTTTTGTTATCAATATTCATCTAATGGTTTTCAACAATAGTGACGTGTATATATATATATATATATATATTTTTTTCATTTTATTTTTTGTCACTGATGTTGGTTTAACATTAGTCTTTTAACTTAATTCTTGAATATTGTAAATTCTTCCGAATCTTTATTTTTGGCATCGGATAGGCTGACTTAAGGCTTTTTGTATTGGATTAAAACCCCAGTGAAAATTCTCATCACCACCACTAATTCATGGCAAATGTGATATTATTTTTTTTTTCAATTTCCAAAAATAAAAAACAGGGGAGGGGTGAAAGATAAAGCTTTTTTTTTTTGGTTATGACTAAATCACCAAATGTAGTGGTTCGGAACACTGGAACTACACTTTGTTACTGCTTTTGTTCTGCGCAGTTCAGCGGGTGTGTTGGATACGCTGATCCTCCGAATCAAACATAAAAATTATAATAATAATGAAATAAATAAATAAAAAATAAAAATCACAATGACTCTAGATTGGTTGCGGTGCCGTGTAGCAGCGGGTGCTTAACCGTATTCCAAGTTTTCTTGATGTGCAACCACGTAAAATGTCACGATTGGCTTCATCAAGCTAATTTTTTTGGCTTTTTTTATTAAAGTGAAATTAAATCAAACCCTAGCTAGTAAGATTAGTTTGTTATAAAGCAAAAGAAAATATATATATATATACACTAAACTAATGGAAAAAAGCCAAGTAAATGCAACGCAAGGTTTAATCTTAAAGCAAGGTACCTTTTGGTCCTATCCAGGTTAAGAAAAAAAAAATAAAAAATAATACAATTTTTGTGCAACTCACATAAAGTAACAACTGTTTTCTTGAGATTTGAGGATTTTCCAAGGTTTGAAATTGACAACGTCTTTTTTTTTTTTTGGTTATCCGGTGTATTTTAAAGATGCCAATTACTATGCCCACCCTCATATTTTGTATTATTAGTTTAGATAGATAATCAGTTTTATTGTCCTTATTATTAGTCTACAATTTTTTTTTGGCCTCAGTGCCCTTTTTTCTCAGTCGTTACTGTAGCCCAGATACATTGTAAACCCTTTGAAAAACTTGATTTAAAAAAAAAAAAAAAAAAGGATCCAACTCATTAAAGCTGTCAGAGTTGGTGCAAAAAAGAAAACGAACGACTAGCTGGTGTTTTTTTTCTTTTCGGCTTGGGTAGTGAGCTGAAACTAACCCTCATCAACCTACTCGAGCTTGTTTTTTTTTTTTTTTTTTTTTTTTTTTTTTCACTTATTGCCTGCAAGTTATACAACAATTTCCAAGCCTTTCTTTTTGAGCTTTCGGCTTTGCATTAGTCCAAGCTAAAATAAAAATATTAAAAAATGTTTTCAAGGCCTAAATGCTATTTTAATACTTTATCAGTACAGGATGATGATAATATTTAGGATAGAAAAGGATCTTGAATAGAAAAAAAAGTTTTTTTGGAGCTTGGTGGTAGTTTGATAAAGTATAAATCTCAAGTCACATTGAAATGGAAATCCCCCTTTCACAATCTTGTAATGGTTATGTTAGATACTGCTTGTTTATTTATTTATTTTTCTCTGTCATGTTAGGCTGATGTAAGCCCCCTCGCAAGTTCTTCTCAAAAAAAAAAAAAAAAAAAAACTTCTTTTTAAAACTGATTCAAACAACGCCCTTTCCAAGTCGGTTAGGCCCGCCGGTTGATGCTAAGCTTTTTTTTTCTCATGTAATGGGGTTGTTGTTGTTGTTTAATTTGTTTTTGTCCCATCGCGGTCACAACTCTGTTAAGCTCCGATATCATCACAAAAATTAAGAAAAAAAAAAAATATCCATGCGGCGACCTCCTTCCCCCACAATTCTTTTTTTTTTTTTTTTTTTTTTTTTTTTTTTTTTTTTTTTTTTTTTTTTTTTTTTTTTTTTTTTTTTTTTTTTTTTGGAACGGTTAGTTTTGGGTTGGTTCTTTTCTAATTTTGTTTAATGACTTGAAAGATTTTTTTTAATCAACTCATCCATTGTTAGTTTTCAAATTTCAGATTCAAGCGGGGATTCAAACCCATATTTCAAGGTTCTTAAAAGTTTTATAATGACCTAAATGCTAATTATACTTGTTTTTTTTTTTTTTTTTTTTGTTTGTTTGTTTTGAGAAAAGGAGGGGAGGGCGGGGGGTTTGCTTTGCGGTCGGACCGGTTGGAGACAATGGCTTGTTCCCGGACCGCTTGCCAAACTGCGCATGGCCCATTATCAATGAGGAGCTGAGAGTTGATGAGCCATTGAAATATATATTGAAATAAGACCAATAAGGTAAAAGCTATGAGTTGGAAGGTTCATATTCCAAAAAAGATTTATCAAGAGGTTGCATTATGGATTTGTTGAACCACCTGGGGGAGGGAATACATTAATTTGGGCACATGAAAGTCTCACAATGCAAACTACCATGAAAAAAGTACAGTAAAAAAAAACTTTAAAAGTTGAGCTTGGTATTTGACAGTCGTTTGAGAAACTAAAATATATATAATAAAAAAAAAAAAAAAAAGTCATGGTCCGAGGAATTCGTTTTTTTTTTTAAGATTAAACGCTCTCCACAAGGCAGGTTCCTTTAATCCATCTTTGAACATCTATCTACAGTTATCACCCTCACGGTTTTTTTTTTTTTTTTTTTTGCTGAATGATTGCAGTTTGCCTCAATTTTAGCCAGTTCTTTTTTTTTTTTATCATTTTTGAATAACATCTAATCTATTCAAGAATTCTGACATTGTTTCAAAAGATTTTTTTTATTATGGAGGGTTTTCTTTTTTTGTATTATTATTGGATCCGAGGAGGGGTTTTTTTTTTTTAAAACAATATATAATTGATGGTCGCTATTCAGTAATTGCTTCAAAAATTTTAATTACGATTATAAGAGTTTATTGCTATTATGATCTTTGGGCTCTTACAAATCTATTTGTAGATAATAAAAAGAAAACTTGACTATGGATAGCCAAAAAGAAACCTAAAGGTAAATATCACAAATTTGTCAAAACTATAGTTTTGAGTAAACAAAAAAAAAATCTGTAATGATCAGTTCAGTAAAGCTTTACTTAAACTACTCATAATTCAACGTCCAAGAAATAGATTTTGTGTATACTTTGAGACTGGTAGGAGATGGTTGAGGCCTTTAACACTAAGAAAAAATGTCATTACAAAAGATTAATATTTTTCAAAAAGGTGAAATAATAAAATAATGGCACACACAGCTTGTAAAATAAAGATTGTTGCAATATATTTTGCGCTTTCAACTCGCCAGAGGGACTGTATATATACTTTATATTTCAAGCCTGTATAAAAAAATAGTTTATTGACATGAAGTTTTACCCATACTATTCATAAATAGAACTTTCATTTTGCTTTACATCCACATATCATTCATGAATAGAATTATTTTTCTCCCAAGAAAAAAAAAAGGTTTAAATTAAAATCGAATGAAAAGGGTGTTTCTGTTAATCCACGCAGACTTGCTGACTATGATAAATTCTGAAAGCAGCAAGAAAATATTGCATTTTTCAAGCACAATAAAAAATATAAACATATATATATAAGTAATGTGATTATCTGTCTATCTAAGTAATGGGTTTTCTATATTGAAGCTTTTTTTTTCACTCCATAAAGGTTTAGATCAAGGACTTTATAGTTGCTGCGCGCAGGGCGTAACCATTCTGGGCTTCAAAATTTGACAAATTAATCTTCATAGTGCTTTATATTGTTGTTATTGTTTTTTTTCACTGAGAAATCAACCAGTTAAAAATCTATGAGTTGCGTATTAGCCGTATTTCCAACCACCAGGGATTTTTTAAAGTCTACTTATTTCACAAGTCCCGCCTTTGGTTATTGAAAAAAAAAAAAAAAAAAAAAAAGTACTAGGGTTAGGGCGCGTTGGGAGTTTTCCGAAAAAAAAAAAATTTCGCCCGGGAATCTTCTCAATCTTATTATTACTATTGACATCACCAACCTACCCAAACTCACAAGCACTGGCACATACTTCATCATGTCGACCCGGAAACTGACTTCAGGCGCGCCTACATCGGCATCATCTGCTGGTATTCAAAAGTTTAAGCGTGGAGACTCCAAGAAAATTAAGGTAAGTTCACCGCTCCTAGTCTGGAGCCAATGTGTGTGCATGGAGAAACTACTAACCTTGTCTGGGTTGATCTAGAATGTCAAAAACAACCGACTAAAGACAAAAATGCAGTACCAGGAGGCCAAATTTAATGCTGCGGCACGCACGGCGGCAAAGGCCGAAGAATACCTGCTGCTGGAAGATAAGGGTTACCTCGAGGCTGAGGGAGACCTTGAAAAGACTTACAAGTTCTCGCAAGCCGAGATCAAAAAGCATGTCGACATGCAAACCGCAAAGAAGAGCTTTGACCTCAAACTGACAGATCTTGGCCCTTACAGCATTGACTTTTCCGGCACTGGTAACCACCTGCTTATTGGTGGTCGCAAGGGTCACGTCGCATCGTTTGACTGGAAACAAGGCGTGCTGGCATCCGAAATTCAGGTCGGTGAGACTGTGCGCGCTGTCAAGTATCTCCAGGGTGACAACCAGTTCTACGCTGTTGCTCAAAAGAAGTACACTTATATCTACGATTACCGCGGTACTGAAGTTCACAAACTGAAGAAACATATTGGTGCAGTTGCGCTGGAGTACCTGCCGTTCCACTTCCTGCTTTCCTCCGGCGCGGAAAATGGTATGCTGCGATACCAAGACGTGTCAACCGGTAATCTTGTGGCGGAAATCCGCACAAAGCTGGGTACGCCGCAGTCAATGGCCCTCAACCCTTACAACGCTGTTGTGCACTTGGGTCACAACAATGGTGTCGTTTCACTTTGGGCCCCCAATACACATACCCCGCTCGCCAAGGTGATGGCTACGCACGGGCCCGTACGTGGCATTGCAATGGACCGTGAGGGCAAGTACATGGCAGCCGCCGGCGGCGACAAGCAGATTCGCATTTGGGACATTCGTAACTTTAAGGAATCTGTCACTTCATTTGGTACCTATGCCCCTGCCAACTCGCTCTCTATTTCTGATACGGGCCTGCTTGCCGTGGGCTTTTCCTCTTATGTGCATGTATGGAAGGGTGCTCTTACTCTTGCTGAAGACGACTTTTTAACACAAAAGACGCCGTACATGGAGCATACCATGCCTGGCTGCCCTGTTAACCAGGTGCGCTTTTGCCCCTTTGAGGATATCCTCGGTACTGGCCATGCCCAGGGCTTTTCTTCTCTTATCGTGCCGGGCGCCGGTGAGGCCAACTTTGATGGTCTTGAGGTCAACCCCTACATGAACGCCTCCCGCGAGGGTCGTCGTGAGAACGAGGTGCGCGCGCTCATGAACAAGCTGCAACCCAACATGATCACCCTCGACCCTGACACGATTGGAAATGTTAGCAAGCATGCCGCTACCGAGCGACTGACTCAGGCCGAGCGTGCCGAGCGCGCCGAGGCCAAGGCTCTCAGTCGACCCCCCGGCAGCACTGGCAACGATTACATGGACAAGCTTCAACCCGATCTCCCCGAGGAGCAGACTTTTGTTTACAGAGAGCTGCAAAAGAAGAAAAAGGGTGTTATCGACGAAAAGAAGATCCGCCTGCAAAATGCCCTCAAGGCCGAACGCAACAAGCGTGCCGAGCTTATCAGAAAGGCGCGTGGCGAGGAAGAGAAGGACAAGCTTGGACCTGCGCTTGCCAGATTCAAATAGAGTTGTTCTTTCATCTTATATCCTTTATCATCTCCGCTCATATATATATCATGTAGTAATAGAATAATAATAATACTGAGATTGTTAGGGTTGCTTTTTTTTTTTTTTAGTTGTTTTGTTTTTTTCTTTACACACTGTGAGAGAAGTATAAAGTTTAAATATCCTCCTCGGCCTCCTCTTCATAAACAAACGGCCGGGGCAACGGCGCATCACCGTTCTCCAACTCGTATTTTTGTCTAACTGTTTCAATAAACTCCTTGGGCTCCTCTGGTGACTGATCAGTCACAACAAGGACACCGCCAGTGCCGCGGAACCTCCGCACAGGAACAAACCGGTTCTGGCCCTCAAAAGTAATGTACTTGAGCTGCGCAGGCACAACTCGAGACATGTTGTCCACCTTGTAGTGCCGACGGTTTTGCTTCTTGAGTTCGGTCTCAAAATTGTCGTAATCCTGGTCGACAACAATTTCGGTGTCTTCAACCTCTTCCTTGGGAGATGCTTGCGTCTTGTCTTCTTCAGTATCCATCTTGTCCTCGTCGACCTCTTCCTTCACCTTCTCGGGGATCTTAGTCTCAATCTCCTCGGTGCCCTCCTTAAGCTTGTTAAGAGCTTTGCTGGACTTTCTAGCTCTGTTCTTAGCCTTGTTAGTTGTGGACAAGATAGCGGTCTCAACCTTGGTGGGTTGCTTCTCGCTCTGTTCTTCGACCTTTGGCGGGTAACCAAAATGCTTAGGCTTAGCATTACAAGTAAAATCAAACTTGGGAACATGCAAATCTTCACCGACACCGACAATGGTTGTAGGTGTAAAGGAAAGAGACAAAAAGTGAGTAAGTGGGAACCAGTACCAAAATTGTGTAAAAACGGCAAGACCAACAACAGCCTTCATGTTCAAACTGCCAGTCTGTGCATTTTCCAGAGAAATGGTGACGTTTCTACCACCGGCATCAATAATACCCTGGGCAAGAGCAGCACCAAACTTAGACATGGCATCCTCATGCTTGTTTTGAACCACACTGGCAAAGGTCTCATGGATAGACTTAACCTTGGGGAAGGTCTTCTCATTCTGCTGAATAAGAATCATGGCAAGAGAAATGGAAGCACCCTGACGAACAAAATCAACAGAGTCCTTCATCATAGGCTCGAGAACCTCAACAGCCTCCTTGAGACCAGTACCAGCACAAGAAATACCCAGTGCCAAGGCGGTACCGTAACGAACGTGAGGGTTGTGGGACTCAGAAAGAAGCTCAACCATTCTGGGAACAGCGGTATGGTTTCTCAGGAAAATGAAGCCAAGAGCAATAACAGAGGCTCTGCGGACATCATCGCTGGCGTCAGAAACAGCCATATGAAGCAATCTCTTGATAGCCTTGTTGTTGCCAGTACCAGCATAAGCCAAAGCAATGGTAAAGGCACCACCATATCTAAGAATAGGGCTTTGTTCAGTGACTAAAATTTCAATGAGACTATCAGCAGCCTCCTCCTTGCCGTACATAAGAAGAGCAATACCCATAGCCAAACTTCTAATGATTTTTTCGTGCTGAGTTTCACGAGCGTATTGCAGCATCTCGTCTAAAACAGTCTCGTCAGCAGAACCAAGCATGACCAAACCCATGGCAAGACCAGCACCTTCGCCAGCAATAGCAGAATCGTTGTAAAGAACAGCCTTAAGCTCCTCATAAATGTCAGCATTGCCAGAGCCCATACCAGCAACACCCAAACCGAGTGAGGCGCCATGAAGAACAACCTCATCTTCGTGACCCTGAACGGCAGTAGTGACTACCTGGTTTCTCAGGTACTCAATCACCTCACGACCGTGACCAGCAAAGATAATACCGAGAGCATAAAGACTACCTCCCTGAGTGTAGCAAGAACCTTGTGGACTGCCGGGGAAGTAAGGTTGAAGAATTCTTCTACCTTGAGTAAGGTTACCCTGGTGGATAACACCAAGAGCAGCGGTAGCAGAGAACTTGGTCCAGTTAGTGGCCTTACCCAACCATTCGAGGTTGGTTCGGAAAAAGTTGTCAGCAGTGGTACCAGCATGCAGGAAAGCATTCTGGAAAGTCACAGCCGAATGAAAAATAGAGCTTCTGCCGTCAAGCAAAGTCTTGGTCTTATTCAGAATAGAAGAATCAGTCTGGTTATTTTTCTCCAAAAATGTTAGGTTGTAATCGCATGTAGGGATACCGGAGAGAATGTTGGTGAGCTTTTCGTACTCAGGAGTCGTCTTTGTGCTGAACTCGGAGTGGACCTTTTCTAAAAGTTCTTGCGAAGCAGAGGCAACAAGGTCAAAGGCAACCTGGTATGCAATAAGCTCTTTCGACTTTTCTGAGCCTTGCAGGAGGTTGTTGAATAAGGTAATAGCGAGGTTGTAGTCATTAAGCTGCACAATAATCTTTGCAATGGCAAAGTAATCGGGCGAGGGTAAGGATGTGATGATGGGGACGAGGCTGTTGAGAGTCTTGTTGCGGAACTCACGGTTAGACACGACGGTGACAGAGCAGTTCAAAACGTAGTTGATAAGCTCCATTGCATCATCGGACTTCTCAAGAGTGCTTCTCAGAATAGCATCAATGGTATCAAGGCGGCGAGCATCTAACGCAACACCGAGAGCAAGCTTATATTCGCCTTTAGCCACACATCTTTGAAGCATTTTTTCAACAACAGCCACGAGAGCGGGCTCAATAGGAGTTGCGTCTTTCAAATCTTTTGGTGGCGTATCATGCTGCTGCTGAGCCAAAAAGATGTAATGGCTAATACATTTTGCTAAAAACACAATGGTTAATAACAAATCAATCAGAGACTAGAGAAAAAAAAAACACTTACAAATGATAGTTTCAATGTATTCTGTTTTAAGGTCCAGATCAAACTTAGGGCCAGCGACCAAGGCGTACTTCATGGAGGTTTCGAATTCACCCAAATTGTAGTAAACCTGAATTGAAAGTTAGCAACACAACAATAAAAAGACTCAATGGATACAATTGTTAGTGCACAACATACCTTAGAAGCAACCAAAGCAGCAAGTTCTTTGGAAGGGAAAGATTGGTCCTCATATAATTCTTCTCTGTTGAAGCAAAAATAGTTAGCCTGCTAGTTCAGGTGAGCGAGGAGAATTGCAGAACTTACATCTGAGAAATGTGATCAGCAATTTCTGCCCATAGTTGGTCGACGTGTTGGTCGAGAGACTGCAGCGCATAAGCCTTGAGATCGTAATCTGGCTCATCCAGCAGGGCAATAAAGGGAGCAGCAGAAACAAGAGCCATTGCTTATACTAATGAATTGAAAGGTGGCGAGGAATTGAAAAATAAATAAGTGTGTTATCTACTTGGAGAAAAGAGCAAATCTATCGCAGACCAAACGTAGAAAAAATATATAGAAAGGATAAAAGGTGAGAGGGGGAAAGACTGTAAGTGTAGAAGGTTGACGGAAGGGTTGGTAATGGGGATGGCGAAGTGGTGGTGGTGAAAAAGGAAAGTTTTGGGATCAGCAAAGCAAAATAAAAAGGCAAACGAGATGAGCTCGAGTTGTGTGGTGGTGGTGGAAGTTGTTTCTGTGCTGGAAGGAAATGGAAATGGTCTCTCAGCCGTGGAAGTTTCTTTACCTGCGGGTGCCTGGTGGCGCTGACCAGAAAGTCACGACTTCCAGGGAAAGGTTTTATCACGTGAAATAATATATGAGACATAGTATATGTGCTTAAACTTATAATACATAGAGTTTAGTACTTGAGTTGAATAAAATTACTGTTCAACCCATACACATCAATTCTTATAGATCCGACAGCTCATCGTCAGGGTTTCCCGATCGTTTAAATCAACTTGATTGATAACAGGATAGCAACCTCCATCAAGTACTATACCAGTATCACTCTACCACACTATCATAATCGTTCCAAAAGACTAAATAATCTCTTATTACTTGATACCTATTGTGATTTATTCATAGTTCAGACCCCTTTAAGCCTTCACCAAGCTTCTACTGCTTATTTTCGTTAATATCTTTTATTTAACAGTAAATTATTCTAACATTAAATTCATAAACAAAGGTTGAAAATGTTCAAAAGATAGAACAATTCTGGATACACAGGGTGTATATATAAAATTTCATAAATAGTTATTGTCATCATGTCCCAGATCACTTTTTTGGGGTTTTTTTCCTTTTTTTTTTCCTTTTGGATGCCCTCCGTTGAGGAAGACAAGTCTAAAAATGCTTAAATTTGGCTGATAATTGTATCAAACTGCAACTAATTTAGTATAGCAATCTGGTAACAATGTGGAAGGGAGTCTGCTGAAGAGACTCGTACAGCTCCTTAATCTCGCTGATAGAGACATTGGAAATATCAGCCATCAGGTAAGCAATTTCACCTCTCGACTCAGAGTATTGCTTCTCAATGTTGTGCTCAGCAAAGATCTCGTTAACGGTCTTCAACACACCAGGAACGTTTTTGTGAACATACAGGACACGAGCACGATCGTTGTCATCGAGAGTCAGGGAACGCAGTGAAACCTCAGGGAAGTTAACAGCACCAACAGAAGAACCTTCGTTGATGTACTTACTAACAGCAGTACCAACCTCAATACCAATGGCACTTTGAGCCTCCTCGGTGGAACCACCAATGTGAGGAGAAAGAATAATGTTACCGAGCTGTGTAAGTTCGGTAGTCCAGCTGTTAAGAGAGTCAGAGAAAAGACCAATACCGTTCTTGGCAGGCTCGTTGGGGTAGACATCAAGAGCAGCACCGGCAATCTTGCCAGACTTGCGAGCCTCGACAAGAGCAGGAATATCAATGACAGTACCACGGGAGGCGTTGATGAGGTACGAGCCATCCTTCATGCAGTTAAACTCATGGGTAGACATCATGTTCTTAGTCTCGGGCAGCTCGGGAACGTGCAAGGTAACAAAGTCAGCTTGACGCAGAAGAGCCTCAAGAGTAGGAACCTGCTTAGCAGTACCAAGGGCCATAATCATGAGTGTGTCGTAGTAGATGACGTTCATACCAAAAGCCTCGGCAAGAACAGACAACTGAGAACCAATATGACCATAGCCAATGATTCCGAGAGTCTTACCACGAATCTCCCAGCACTTAGAAGAGACCTTGTTCCAGGTACCAGTGTGCATCTCGATTGAGCGGTCACCAAGCTGACGAGCCAGAGTGATGATTTCAGCAATGACAAGTTCAGCCACAGATCTAGAGTTAGAGAAGGGAGAGTTGAAAACGGCAATACCCTTCTTGGCAGCGTATTCAAGATCGACCTGGTTGGTACCGATACAAAAGCAGCCAATTACAACAAGGTTCTTAGCATGCTCCAAGATGCGCTTGTTCAGGTTGGTCTTGGAACGGATACCAATGGCGTGCACATCCTTGATCTTCTCGATAAGCTCGTCCTCGGGCAAAGAAGTCTTAAGGAACTCAACTTGGTAACCCTGCTTGTTGAAAATCTCAATGGCAGTAGTGTTGACGTTTTCAAGCAGAAGAATCTTGATATCGCCAGTGGAGAAAGGTTTCAGAGACTTGGCGTCTTTACCAGGGAAGAGGGACTGGCCATAGGGGGAGCCAGGAGAGAAGTTGTTAACGGGCGAGGCCGAGATGGCGACGGCGTTGGAGAAAGACTGAGAAAGATTACTAATATCTTGAGGCTGGGACATGGTTATGGATTGCTTGTGAAGGAAATAAGTTTAATGAAGATCAAAGGAAAAGAAGAAGAAAGAAGAAATAAAAATGAAACTTTGGAGGATGTTCATGTTCATTTAAAGAATTTGTTGGACGGTTGTTATTCCGTTTGATTATGTAATAATGTGAACATGCTCGAAGTATTTGGGTCTGTAAAAAATGAATTGAGCCCAGTTTGGACATACTGAGAAAAAAAGAAAAAGTTTTCACTGGCTTACATTTCAGATAATTGAGTCACTTCGAAAAACAGAAGAAAAAAATTTACACAACGAACACCGCAAGAAATTCATCAAAAAATATATATATATATATTGTGCTTTAGGCATTTAAACAGCCCAGCTCAATGTTCACAAAATAAAGTAAAGAAAACCCTTTGAAGAATAAAAACAGGGACCTGTCTTAAAATTGCAAAGGTTTGCAGGGTTTCGATGTACTCTGAGATCCGCAGAACTCTTTCACGGGCTAAATCTGGGGTCCCAGGTTGGGATTCCGGCGGAAGAAGCGCTACTCAGGTGGTTCCCGTGTTTGTGTGTGCTCTGAATCTTCTAAACCGTTTTGCCTGGGTTCGAGATTTTCCGTACTGAGACTGGTCAAAAAAGACGCAAAAGGAGTCGTTACTGTGCAGGTTACTCGTATTCATTGCGAATGAGGGCATGGGCTCAGGTTGGGAGTTATGACTGATTATCCTGCAGTTTTTTATGCGGCGACGGGTAACGACCCACGAACTATTTATTTATCACTTGAGATATTCTAAATAAAAAAATATATTTCAGGGTGTTGAAGACTGCATTTCTCATTTGTCTAGGCTGTAACCGAGTGAATCTAGCTTGATCCAAGTATCAGACTCAGATTTCACGGTTCAACTCAACGCTGCCTCCTTCCAGGAAAGGATGTTTTATTCCGTTCTAAGCACCTATATTTGGTATATTTCAAGCTTAATAGGTATGGAAATATTACCTACCCTATCATTGACAATAACAATCGCCAACTGGCAAATAATATTATAAGACCACGATGTACTATCATCAAATAAAATAAAATTGACTGAAGGGCTAAACTTTCCTTTAAGATTATAGATAGAGCGCAAGCAAACTAACAATTCAAAGCTAGCACATAACTGGAAGATTAACGAGCAGTTCATCTTAATCGGCAGTGCCTGTTTTAGGTTTCAGAATCCAAAGTGACTCAAAATTAATTTAACTATTGTCACGTGATGCGATTGAGTTCACGAGATTACTAAGCTTAGATCCAGATATAGACGATAACAACCAGGAGACTATGTTTATTTTACTGTAAAGTGAGTTAGCGTTATTGTGAAGATGAGTCTTTGGGTTTAGAGGCTCGACTTACAGAAAATATAAGAGAAAGGTATTTGCTGAAAGTTGAAGGTGGACCCGTTTATGGACTCTGTGTGTTCACGGTTTGCAGTAACTCTGACTTAAGGGTTCGGCTAATACTAAGCTTGGATTAGGTTAGCAG
>JAJMRT010000569.1:0-13761 GCA_030558065.1 Geotrichum phurueaensis
TCTGATAGAATAAAAACGCTAGAGGCTCTTTCTCAGCCACAAGGCTTCGTCTTTTGAACAGTCTCCTAACCGGGTTCTTCGGGCTAACATCCCTCAGAGCTCTAAGGGAAAATCTTTTACCAAGCTCCTCAGCTCGCTTGCTGAAGGGTGGGACACCTGCGTCCCGCTGTAAGATGCAGGTCGCCGTCGTTCTAAAAGCACCCAAAGTCTTCGAATAAAGTATATAGTCAATGGTGCATTCCCTACTAAGAGGGTTATTTTGATGTATTAATATCTCCTGTGTATAATTTTCAAGTAGTTATAAAAACAAGAAACTGATTATATATATATACGAAGTGGACTTTTTGGCATGCAACATAAATCTTTTTTTAACTTCCGACTCAACCAGGGATCCAAAATAAGCTCAAATTTAATTTTTTATTTCATGCATCTACTTTAAATTTCACCAACTATATTTTAACAATTTTTTGAAATATTCCCATAGACGTAACGTTGAGAATACAGTGCTCTCTTTCTTTTTTGATTCGAGTCTTGATGCAAATAGTGAGCAAAAAAAGTGTTCGGGTAATCGTCTCTTATATATATATATATAGGCTAGTCCTATCACCTCGGACAAATGAGAGTTCGGAAACTTTTTCTTTTTTGAAACACTACCAAAAAAAAAAAAAAGACTGAAATAAAAATATATATATCTAGACTCATATTTTCTAGAATTTCATAACTTTTTAATAAAATAAAAGAGAGTCAACTAAAGGATGCTGTAAAAGCATACATCTCACCAGAAAATACAAAATCTGTAAGGAAAATTGCTAATGAATTTGGAGTTTCTACTTCTACCCTTCACGACAGGATCAACGGAATAAAGTCTGCAAAAGAGGCCCATAAAAACTGCCAGGCGCTTTCAAAATATCAAGAGCAATTGTAAGAAGGGCATTTGATCTTTTTGTCTTAAAAAAAGACCCCCTTGACTCGGATGGCGACGAGGAAACTCGCTGGAAAACTAAATAACTGTGGGCTATCATCAGACGACTCTAAGCCGTTATCTGATTGTTGGCTCCAAAGCTTTTTGTCTCGTTGCAAGTACCTTAAACCAAAACGGGGAAAGCATATAGACTGGCCAAGGGTCAGAGAGAATGGTGAACCGTTGATATTGGAATTTTTTGACTTATACATTCACTATATCAACGTTTTCAACATCGCCCCAGATGACATTTGGAATCTAGATGAAGCTGGGTTCAAAATCGGGGAATCAACACATGACATTCAATTATTAGTACCTAAAAAAGCTTTTCATGTTATTTCTCATGATTCCTCTGAACTGGTGACGGCGTTGGAAATGATTTCGAGAACAGGAAAAGTTGGAAAACCTCTATTGGTCTATAAGGGAGTTTATCAGATGGTAAGCTGGTTTCCTGGCAATATTATTGAAGAATATGATAGTGCAACATCTCCTTCAGGGTTCATAAACGAACCTGTATTTTATGAATGGGTTTCAGAACATTTTCCTTTGTCTGGAGACAAATGGTCACTCTTATTAATGGATGGGCATCCGTCACACACTTCAGAGCGAGTTATGGCCACATTAATGAGCAAAAAGGTCATTCCTTTATATTTTCCTTTTCATATAATTAATATTCTTCAGCCTCTTGACAGATCTTGCTTTGGTAACGCTAAAATTTTGTTTAGAAGAGAGATTTCTTACAATTTTGGTGTTGGGTTGAACCCCACAAAAGCACATTTTTTGAAAACCTATATGAAGATCAGGAAAGAAGCCTACAGTCCCAAAACTATCATAGGAGGTTGGAGAAGATGTGAATTATTAAAAAACATTTCAGATGTTTCAGTGACCGAGTATAAAAGACAGATATATCATGATATTCTTACGCCTGAAGATCCTGTGCAAGAGGCGTCAGTAATTGAGGCAGAAATGTTTGAATTTTCTACCCCAGTAGCTTGAAAAAGTTGGAGAACAAGAGAGAAGTACCTCACAAATGCAGAAAAATGGTTTTTTTGAAAAGAAATTGGTGTTTTAAGGGAAGAGGTTCAAAAGTTGCAGTCCCGCCTCAAGTAGGCACAAAGGATCGTGGCTGATGCTAAGACTAAAGAAGCCATTACTTCAATTGAAAACACCCGACTCAAAAATGAATTAGAAGAAGAGAAAAAGAAGCGTTCAAGAAAGCGAACGCGTGTGCCGCAGCCAAACAAGAAGCTTATCATGTCTTATCCTGAGCTCATAGCTGAAGGGCACCCTCTGGCTCAGAAAACGGCTCATGGCTCAATGTCGGACTCAACTATTCATCCAGAATAATAGTTAAATAATTTTTTTTACATATATCTCCTTTTATATCTTTTAAATATAAACCTACAGTTTTTTTACAATAGAATAATTGTATTTGGTGTTGATAATCAAGTGTTTTGTTTTGTTTTGTTTACTTTTTTTAAGTCTTTAAAAAAAATGTTTCCAAACTCTCATTTGTCCGAGGTGACCGGACTAGCCTATATATATTTAACTTAAGCGTTGTCATGATAACCTTTACTCTTGAGTAAGGTTCATGCCAAAAGCCTCCGAAGTTGCTGGACCACCAAGGAAGGGCGACGACTACATAGACGGGTTTAATGACATTATTTTTTTATCATGACAGGGGAAAAGAAAGAATAAATTCATTTTCTTTCTACCCGTACGTGCATATAGGTGTCTACTCGGATATTACCGTTTCTCTTTGCGGCTTTGCACGTATCACTAGAAAATAATTGTGACAAAAAAACTTCAGGAAATTTTCTCTCTAATCAGTAGCTAGTAGGTCATTTATCCAAAGAACATGGCATTTCCGAGAGTCAAATCGTCAAAAGCTGAATCGGGTTTAATGTTTGATAATTATATTGATTAACTACATGTAGTATTACTACTCTTTGTGCAGGTCTTTAGTTTCATTAGTCGGTCGTATTTGACAGCTCTGACGTCCCTGGCTGGTCGAGAAACAAGACGCATAGAGTTAATTACTGGTGCTTGACACTTGACACTTATACCTTTATTGTTTGGTTTTTCAAGTGATTCATGTCCTTTGTCAGATTTGTTTTCATTTGGTAGGTTACTACTTGATTTATTTATCACGCTCGTTGCGAGGCTGATACTTGATTTTTGACGCTTGGTACAAACTTTCTCACAATTATTTTCCGGGGAAACTTGCAAACCCGCAAAAGGGAGCCGTGTTTTCCTAATAGACCTATAGTTACGAGTAGACAAAAAAAAAATACTTTTATTCTTTCTTTTCCCCCTAAACTTTGGGGGGGAGAAAAGGCATATTTATATAATGACTAAGCTCTCCATGTCTCCAACCTGACATTTTTCAACCAAGATAACTGACAGCACCCGATAATTAAAACATTATCAAAACAATAAAAAGAGCCTCCCTGATGAACTAATAATCTGTAATTTGAAAGTGCCTTTTTTTTTTTTTTTTTTTTTTTTTTTGGAAATTGCATAATTTTCGGCCGGTTTTCTGGTTGGTAGAGCCTTCAACTCGGCGACTTCATAAAGGGTGGGTAAAATGCGACTTGACACTTCTTTTTTCTTTCTTTTTCTGATCTCCGAACTTGGACAAATCCGCATCGGCTCCGAAGGGTCCATTATGCATACAGGAAATTCACATCCTTTGTGTCTTTTTTTTATTTTTTTTCTTCTTCTTCTCCAGGTTTTCTTGTAATCTTTTCCTATAAACTACTTTTATCGTTGTCATCATTGCAGTTTCTCCAGATTTTTCGTGCGTTGGTTCCCCGGAAAAAAAGGTAAAAATGTGAAAGAAAAAAAAAAAAAGCTCATGCAAATCCAAAGCACGCTTTTTTTCAGCCAATTACGGTGCAAGAAATTGATTATTTTACTTCAGCTTGATCTATACTGGCTCGCTAGCGTCCAGCGTAAAAAGAGGCACTTAGGAAACTGGAGGAACTGAGGAAAAAATGAAAAAAACTCAAAAATTCCAAAGGTCTTAAAGGTGCACATAGTGGTCTCTTAGCCATGAAATGATGAAGGGCGAAAACAAAAGATTACTAGACCTTACTAATACTAGACCAACCGTGTATTCTTAGAATGCTAGAACACCAGAGCCCTGCATCTCTGGGTTGCTAGAAGTCTAGAGCGCTGGATAGTTGGGGTTTTACAATGCAAGAATACTGAGATACCGGAAACGTTTAAACACTGGGAAACTGTCGACCATAGTGACGCAAAGACCCTCTTTGATTCTTCCATCCCACTTGGCCGCCCCGCTAGGGTGTTTAAAATTCAACAAAAATCATTTTATTTTTTTTTTATTTCAACTTCTTTTTTTTCAATCTTTTTTTTTTTTTTTCATCTTCTTTCTTTTCTATCCTTCTTTTTATTCTCATTTCTCATCTACGTTCTTTTTTTCCTACATCTCTATCATTTCAAACATGTCTACCCAGAAAATTGAAAGAAAGCCAGTTAACTTTTCCAACATTTTGCTTGGTGCTGGCCTGAATCTGGTCGAGTATGTCCTTACCACCAACCACCCCACTCAATTTGCACCAATTGGTGCGCCCCCCAAAACTGAATTGTACTAACAAATCCTTCTTCGCAGAGTCACCTCATTGGGTCAACCCCTAGAGGTCATCAAAACCACAATGGCTGCCAACCGCAGCGACTCGTTTTTCACCGCCATCTCTCGTATCTGGGGCCGTGGTGGATTATTTGGTTTCTACCAGGGTCTTATTCCTTGGGCGTGGATCGAAGCTTCAACCAAGGGCGCTGTCCTGCTTTTTGTCTCTGTTGAGGCTGAATACGCTGCAAAGGCCAACCTTGGTCTTGGTAATTTTGCCGCTGGAATCACTGGTGGTATGGTTGGTGGTCTTGCGCAAGCCTACATGACCATGGGCTTTTGCACATGCATGAAGACTGTCGAAATCACCCGACAAAAATCTAGTGCGGTTGCCGGCGCTAAGGTTCCCACTACTTTTGAGGTTTTCAAGGAAATCTACAGAAAAGAAGGCATCAGAGGTATTAACAAGGGTGTCAACGCTGTTGCCATTCGCCAGTGCACCAACTGGGGCTCCCGTTTCGGTTTTGCTCGTCTCGGTGAGGAAGGAATCAGAAAGGTGACCGGCAAGAGCCAAGGTGAGAAGCTTAACGTGTTTGAAAAAATTATTGCTTCCACCATTGGTGGCGGTCTTTCCGCTTGGAATCAGCCCATTGAGGTCATTAGAGTCGAAATGCAGTCCAAGACCGTTGATCCCAACAGACCTAAGAACCTGACTGTTGGCACAGCCTTCAAATACATCTACGAGACCAATGGCTTCAAGGGTCTCTACAGAGGTGTTACCCCTCGTATTGGTTTGGGTGTGTGGCAGACTATCTTCATGGTTGGCCTCGGCGACAAAGCTAGAGAATACGTTGGCAAGCTCACTGGCCAGCCTGTTGTTGGCGGTGGCCACTAAACAACGCTGGCATAAATGTAAAACGAGATATGATAAATAATTGTTTGTTTTTATGTTCTGTAATGCATGATTTTACTATTCTATTGTCCCTGATGCCCCTCCTACAGCTGTTCCCCTTTCTTTTTTTCCGCGATTCTTCCAAATTTCACAGTGTGAGGGGGAGCTGCAGAATTGCCGAAACATTTCAGCCGCATGTTTATCCTTAGATAATATATTACATCAGCAGGGCTAGGGCTCAGTAGCTAAAATTGACGAAGAAGTGATATCTGACAATGCAGGCTCCGATTCCTACTAGAAGCAGTCAACACAATTACCAACACCGCCGAGATGCTAGGCAAATCAGCCCTCACACCATCGCCACGCAGCCAATGGGTTGTGTCACTTTTGTTTTTAGTGTTTCTGCTGTCGGCCTTGCATTCGCTGCTGCTACACCACCCGGACAAGGCAGGCTGCGGCCATGTCTGGATGTATCCGACGTACACAAAACTCACCGGATTTAACCGGCAGCACACGCGGTTGGGCGACAAGTACGCACTCTATTTATACCGTGATGACTACTATCAGCGCCTTGAATCTGGCGAGTTTAAACCAACTGGCATCCCCGTCATTTTTATTCCGGGAAATGCCGGTAGCTACAAGCAGGCGCGGTCGATAGGATCACTGGCGGCCGAGGCCATCGCGGAGGGCGGGCTCTCCGCCGACACGCAACTCGATCTCTTCACGGCCGATTTTCAAGAAGATTTTACTGCTTTTCATGGACGTACACTGTTAGATCAAGCCGAGTACATAAATGATGCCATCAAGTTCATTCTAAATTTGTACGACAATCCGAACCCGGTCACTCCGCACCCAAAGTCAGTGATTGTCATTGGCCATTCTATGGGAGGATTTATTGCGCGGACGCTGGTGGGGCTCAATAACTACATTCCAGAGTCTGTGAATACCATACTGACGCTGGCGTCACCACACGCGCTCCCGCCTTTGACCTTTGACGCCGAGCTCACTAATGTTTACCAGCTTGTCAACCGCTACTGGGCGGAAGCGCATTCAGCAGACATGGTGGGCCGGTCACCGCTTTCCTCGGTAGCGCTTGTGTCTATTGCTGGCGGAAAACCCGACAATATGGTACCCTCAGACTACGCGGCTGTTTCAGAGTTTGCGCGGCCCTCGCACGCCTTTACGGCATTCTCATACGGCATCCCCGGAGTCTGGACCGGCATTGATCACCAAGCGATAGTATGGTGCCACCAAGTTCGCATGGTTATTGTGAATGCCTTGCTGGAGATTGTGGACCCAGAATCGCCTTCGAAAACGAAATCTCTCGAAGCACGAATGAGAGTCTTTGCAAAACATTTTTTATCTGGCTTTGAGCCCTCTCCGTATAATACCAAGAATGTAATTCCGCTCGCAGCACTTCCTAACGCTGGGGAGGTAGCTCCGGTTGACGGTCCTGTGACTATACTTGGCCCTGCTACGCATGAAACCACAAAGCCAACGCTGATTAAAGTAGCTTCTGGTACCGGCGTACAGATTTTTTCTAACGTATCTGATGTTGATATCCAGCTCTGCTCCGCCAAACTTTTATGCCGCAAGGTTGGCCAGGACGCACTCAAAGTCCCGCACTCTTCGTCTTATTTCCAGGAACCATTCCAGAGTGGCTACAAGATGAAGCAGCCATCAACCTTTGCCTATTACCTTGAGTATACTCCTGCCCAAGTGAGTGATGTGGCTTATGTCTCAGTTAAACCCAAGACTCCTCTTTCTAAGGATGATTATATTGTAATCAATACTGGCGTTAAGCAGCGGGAAATTGAGGTTGGCGCATCATACATGGTCTTTGGCGGGATTTCCGTGCAGGTCCCCGCTGGCCAGACCACAGATATTTCCCTTCGAGGCGCTACGTCCAGTCTGCTTTCCTACACAGTTGAAATTGTGGATGCGGGCCAAAAAATTTCTCAGGGCATGTTTCGCCCGTTTGTGCGACAATATGTGCTTGACCCATTTGAATCCAAGTTTCATGTTAACGTTTTTGGTAAGGCACGTCGTGCTTTTGTTTTTTTCCATGGGCTCGAGACGCCATTTATTGGGCACTTATCACGGTCAGCGAATAGCACTCAAAACAACAATTTGCATGTACAAGTTTTCACTCCACCTACAACCCATGCGACTGAGGGCCTGGATGGCTTTGAGGTCCGCATCAGGCTGGATGTATGGGGAACCCTGGGCAACCTTATCCCTCGCTATCGCACAATCCTGATTCCATTTTCGATTGCCGTGGTTCTTTCTGTCATTCTCATCCAGCTCTATTCAATGGCACTATGGGGCTCTGCTGCCCCTGGTGCAAGCTTAAAAAAGAAACACTATGGAGAAGACGTGCCTACCTTTTCTCAGGGCCTACAGACGCTGATCCGTTTATTTTTGCCGGTCATTGTACCGGTACTTGTGCTACTCCAGTTACTCATGAGCTTCAGACCTGTACGTTTTGTTGTCAACCTTATCCTCCAGGCGCCTTTTCTCTTCCGCAACGGCGGGGTATACACCACCTCTACGCATTTGGTGGCGGCCACAACAGCAGCGTCTACTGATTTGGTTGGAACCCTTGTGCCCGGTAATCCCTTTATGGTTGGCCTGGTCACGAATCGCAACAACTTGCTTTTGTTGCTTGTTGCTCCGCTGCTGGCGTTTGTGGCGCTTGGTATGACGGTCACAGTGCACGGTTTGGTAATGGGCCTGGCCAACGGGCTTGTCCGCCTGCTTGCAAATGCTTCGCCGGGGGGATGCTTGCGCCCTGATAACAATAAAAAGGACAAGCCCACAGTGAACGCTGGTGTCAACATCCGTGGCCGCCAAGTGAGCTACTTGTTGCTTGCAAGTACGGGACTGGCGATTATCTTCACTCAATTCTACGCGCCGTACCCATTGGCTTATACAATCTTGGTCGTTTATTTCTTGTATCTTGTGATTCTGGCTAAACTAAACCAGCAGCAGCGCCAAACAATAAAGCAGCATTACCAGCAGCAACAAGGTTTGGGGATCACGAATGATTCCTTTATCAATCTTGCGGAATCACTTTTGATGCTCTTGCTCTGGACGGTGCCGCTTGGTATCCCTGTGGTCATTTCCTGGGTGCACACCCTTATTGAACACTCCCTTTGGCAGCCTTGTTCATCGCATAGAAATGTTGTTAATATTATCCCTCTGTTATTAATACTTTATCTTTTTCAGAGCCATTATCTCCCAGCTCGACCAATGCCTTTGTCTTCCTCTCCTGTAATCCACAGCAGCAGCAGTGGCAGCAGCGCGCAGCTTCGGGCCTGGGGGGTCACGTTCTTTAGTGTTTTTACCGCCTACACTGTTTTTTATGCCGTCATGCTTGGGTTTAACAATACCTACATGCTTTTCCACTTGGTTAACATTGCCCTCATGTGCGTGGCTGTCTATGGCATACTGCTTAGCAGATGATTTTTTCCAAAACAAATAGCAAAAAAAAAAAAAAACACATACCCATTCTCTCTTTTCTTCCGCACCTACATAGCATATAGATAACTAAGTCCACATTTACATGGCTCTCAATAGAGTCATGACCTAGGGTAACAGTATTGGCAACGCAAAGCGGAAATCTTGTGTAAACTTTTAGAATAATTGTCATTTAACCCAGTTTCTCCCACTGCAAAAATTGATCCGAATAACACTAATTATGACAATTATTTCAAAACTGTATTTACAGTCACTAAGAAACGACAAACAAGAAACAAAATCAAATTTGTATTTTTTTTTGATAGCTTCTCACTTTACTTTTCACACAACTTAAACATTTCGTATTGTTTTATTAATTTTAACCAAAATGATTTTTTTTTTTTTTTTTTTTTTTTTATTTTTTTGTTTTTGGAAATCAATTTTTTTTTTTTTTGCAAAAGATATTTTGTATTGAGGCGTAGTTTAATTTTTTTTTTTTTAGCTCCATTTAAATGCAGCTAAAACAATAAGAAATCTAGCAAGCAAATTCAGCGCTTCAATCAGAAGAAGCTTCGCTATCAAAAGTTGCTACGCTATCAAAATTTCTAAAGTAGAATAACAGGAGAAAAAAAAATGAAAAAAAATTACTATTACCTACAAAGTGGTGAAGACTTTAAAATGCTTGTCAATGTTGTCCAACTTTTGTATTAGAAACACTTTGAAAAATTTAGAATATTAAGACATTGGTGTCCTTAGGGGCATTACTGGTTATACTATGAGACAACTCTACGTTTTATGCGTTAGGTCAATCATGGAGTATGCTAGTCCAGTATGGTATCAAAGAACACTAAGGATTTACAATGACAAACTTGAAGATATTCAAAGACTTGCATTGAGGAAGGCCTTGGATGCTTTTAAAACGACTGCAACTTGTATTTTACAGCGGGACGCGGGTGTCCCACATTTCTACAAGCAAGCTGAGGAATTTGCTAAACGATATTCTCTGAGAGCTCTGAGAAATGTTACCCCGAAGAACCCAGTTAGAAGGCTGATTAAGAGGCAAGGTCCTTTGGCTGAAAATGGACCGCTAGCATTGTTATTTTATCAGGCTTGTCAGATAGAATCAGCTGGAAAAGATTTCTTCTGGAACACCCGACCACCTTGAAAGCGTGCTAAGATGAGCATGGTACTCAAGGCTGCGAAAATCACTGCCAACCTCAGAAAAAGCATTAGAGCTCAAGCTTGCTCAGCCTGGAGATCAGATTATGATGAGAGTTCTAAGGGCGGCTTTTACAGGTAGTTCACCAAACCTGGCCTTTATGGCGACCCAGGCAACTACAGTTCTTTTTGCAGCATCATAAAAAAAGCGAACTGTCACACCTCAGCAAGGTGGTATTGAAAACTAGCCATGGCGCTATAGGATCCTATTTAAAAAGGATAGAAGTCTTGGATAGAAATCACAAGTGCGAATGTGGCCAGCCTGAGACGGTTGTGCACCTGCTGACGGACTGCGCCCTGTGCGAATCGGGGCGCACGCACCTGAGAACATGTTCTTTGGGGCTCGACATCACTGTCCTACTTGATACCAAGAAAGGCATTAAAGCGGTGGTCAAGTTCCTCAATTCGTCACCGCACCTTCTCAATTGATGGTCAGCTTGACAACATAGCCTGTCAAGGCTCTACCGGCTTGCCCTCACACTCAACATAACGCACTGAAGTGACAATCATGCCAGGTTTCCCTTGGCACCCGGACTAATTGTGTGGAAAATTCGGTGCCATTGAAGTGAATGAGTATATAGTGAGTGGCGCATTCTCCACTAAGAAGGTTATTTTTGTTGTATTAATGTTTTCTGTATATAATTTTTAAATAGTTATAAGAAAAATAAACTGATTATATATGTAACGAGGGACGTTTATACTTGGTTAGATGAGGGTCTAACAGAGGAAGCTGATTGAATATTCATCTATTAATGAAGAGCAGGCTACCAGGAATATCCATCAAACAATATTAAAATATCATAAGTAGTCACTGTAACGGAGCAGGTCTGACGAGCCCTGACAGCCATTGGTCTATATTATATTTAATTGATTATCTTCTTCCCAGTCCTTATGGCCAATCACAGCAGTGCATCGAGACGGACTGATGAACAGCTATAGCCTATCATTCATTCATTCATGCATTCGTTACTTATTCGTTATTCGTTATTATCTCATTCATCATCTCAAGTCCTCTACAGTCATCCATTACTTAATATTGTGACTGGACTCTAATCCCTACGGATTGTTATTATTATTATTATTTCCTATTCTAGATTCTATTAGTCAGACGACCCAATCAGGTCTCTGCAAATTGCGTACGTTGTCCCTAACTAGTTAATTATATATAAACCTTCAGAAGCTTCCGGGGATTCCTTTTATCATCAACTAATTATCTATATGATTAAGAACCCCTACTAGACATAACCATCGTCATCAACTAACTTATGATATTTAATATTGTTTGATAGTTATTCCTGGTCGTCTTCTCCTCTTAATAAATAGATTAATATCCAATCAGCTTCCTCTGTTATACTTTATATAACCAAGTACGAAACCCCTTCGTTACAAGTCACAGACTTAGAATAACGTCTGGTAGGGGTTCTCAATCATCTAGATAAATAGTTGATGATAAAAGGAATTCCTGGGAGTACTGCCAGATAATTATGTATTGTCACGACAGACTGGTCCCAGCCCAGCTGACGTAACACCGCCCTGGTCTACACACAGGAATAAGGCTCAAGGCACAAGGACTTAAGTAGGATTACATAAGAGGTTAAACAAGTGAACAGTTCGAGTAGTACAAAGCATAACCGTTACCCGGAAGTGGGAGAACCAGATGTCATCAGAAAAGGAAGAACCTTCCTCACCTCCAGAGAAACTTGGAGAGACATCACTCACCCCCGAAAGTATAATCACAACGCAAACACTACTCGACAGCGAGAGCAAAGACGCCCCTCCTACAGCCGAGCTCTTGCCACTACAACACAACTTCTTCCACCAACTATCACTACTTTGCTACACCCCTACAATCACACGCAACCGATTGAGGGAACACTGCAAGTAAACAACTAAACCGTATCGCTAAACCGTTACTATCATACACTACTGATTGAAGGCACACTGCGAGTGGTTACTGAAGCACGTAAACGAAGCACTAGAACTTTCAATCCATCACCACGCCTCTCCCACCTGATAACGAACTCCCCGCATTATTATCTTAGTAAGTGTACTTAACGCGTCGTTGGATTGATCTCCAAGCTAACATGTAGTCTGTTACAGCGAGAAATAGGCTTATTCCTCTGTTTAGGTATCTCTCCCTAGGATCTAAGCTCAGTAACCACGTTCTGAGAACACTCACGTGACATGTATTCTAATTAGAGTGGGCCACATATGTTAGTAGAGACCTGATTGGTCAATCTGATTACTACGATCCGGATCGGGAACTAATAGTTCTAAGCCGCTCACCAGGTATTAAGTAATGCAAGGCTATGGCGGGCTTGAATGAATAAATATATATTACGCTATAGCTGATCATCAGTCTATTATAGACACCCAAGTTATTGGCCATCAAGACTGGAAAATATGAAATCAATAAATATAATATAAACCAATGGTCGTAGGGCTCGTCAGACCTACTCCGTTACAATATATATACTAAAGATCTTGAGTTTTTATTGCCATGATAAAATCTTATACTATATATGCTGCAATTGTCACAAAAAATATTCAACTTATTTTTTTTTTGTAAGAACTCGCGTATTCCATGAATATCAAGCTCCAATCGACATCTCCCTCCATCCACTTTGTTTCCGAACATAGTACCGCCTATTTTATACAACTTTTTTATCTCTGGATTATAAGGAGACATTTCACAATCGTCATCTTTTGAATTATCAAAAAATATTGGAATCAAATCTGGGGCGTCTATCCTGTTGCATGGGTCTGGTGTACTGTTATAAATGTATATGTATCTGAGATGTTGAGTATTTTTTCCATATTCAACACATAACTTTGTTGCCAACTTTTCAAATGAAAGATTGTTTGTTTGATTACGCTTATGAATCAAAACAATTGCCAATGAACTGGTGTTTTTCAATATCACATCTAGTATTGATGCTAAGTTGAAATCAAGCATATGCAGGCGTCCTAGTCGATCGTGATATGAAATGTTAAGAAGTTTGACATTACACAGACTGTGATACAAGGGCTCAAGCTCTTCGTAATACCCTTCGTAGTATAATGATAATGAGGATATTGTTGGATTGGATTCTAGAAGACACGCAATAAGTTTGATATTCTGTAAAATAAAACCAGATACTCTAAGCGTTCGGAGTGTCGGGAGATGGAGAAGGCGTTTTTGAATATATCTATTGTCGACTTCTGATTGAAAATCTACACCTAGCTCAAGTAGGTTTGTAAACTTTTGACCTAGAGGGAGATTGAAATTTGAAAATATTGGATTACTGCTACTTCTCAAATGTTCGAGGTTACTGGGAAAGTTCAGCTGTTGATGTCCCACATTTTGAATTTCCACCCTACTTATGTTGGGATTATCTTCTATCAGAGCAGTGGCCAACTCTTTGCAAACTGGTGTAGAACAATAGCACCACAATATTAGATATTGTGGTTTCAATAGTGCCAGCATCTCTTTACATTCTTTACAACTGATAGTCTTGCGTGTACATATCATCAAAGCATGAACTTGACTAATCACGTTGTGTTTTGCAAATGTCCATATCAAACATTTTAATTCCATACAAGAGTCGCTAGCATGTGTAATCGTACATCTGACAGAGTGGTCTAGCGACGAAATCATGT
>JAJMRT010000570.1:0-13750 GCA_030558065.1 Geotrichum phurueaensis
GTCGAGAAGTGGTGGTCAAGGAAGGTCGGCGCGACCGAAGGAAAGGCGCTGTGGAGTATGCGGCAAGCTCGGACATAACGTAAGAACGTGTCAGGTAGTGATTAATACGTCTGGAGAAGAGTATAGCAACTAGTTTTAAGTAATCAGATGGTTTGTTGTATTTTTACAGTGATTTATATCTTGAAGGTGAAGAAAAGTTACCATTTCGTTTATATTACCATATCGTATGTCACTTACGTTATATATATTTACGGTTAAGTGACTTAATAAGAAACAAAAAAGTGTTATGGATTTCAGATGCGTTGTATGAAGATGATGCAGGGTCTAGATCGGGGTAACAAGCAGCGACGCAAGCTTGTCTTTGATGTACGCAAGGTGCTTAACTTTTTGACCAACAGACCTAGTGCCATAGCTGCACGGATAGTAGTACTCTGAGCCCTGCCACACACCCGCTTGATTAGTTTCATCATTGCTGCTCTCGTTTTTCTCGCTATTTGCGAGTGGCTCAAGCAACTCGCTCTCGGTGCGGAGCTCTCCCGATGGCAGCACCACGATGGTCTTGCCCACACTAAGCGCCAGCGTCACCCTCGCTGCCCCCGCGTCTGCCTGCGGGTCAACACACGTACCACTATAGCGCAATTTGCGAAGAGTATTTGTAATTTCAAGAGTGTCTCGTTTAACTAGTGCCAGGATGTCGCGGTGCACGCAGAGCGCCCGATCTTGCGCGGCAAAGGCACCGGCAAGCAGCTGCTTGAGATCCTTGACTCCTGTGCGCGGCGGAATCCGTGTGATAATCTCAGCTGGCATAAGGTAGCCAACCGTCTGCTCTGTGAGCAGCCGGAGAAAGCGCGTATTTGCGATGCAGTAATCAATCAGATCATCCCAAAGCTCACGCTCCTGGTGATGCGTCTTGGCAAAATCAATTGCCTGCTCTGTATCCTTAAGGCGGGTAAGAATTATGTTTAGCGCTCGTCGCATTTTTCCAGTCTGCTCCAACAAGTATACCAATTCGGGCGTGTAATCATTTATCTCACAGATTTGAATTGCCTTGTTGTAGTCCAGGCAGCTCTCGGAGCCAAGGTTGTCATCCGCTGCTGCTCCTCTCCGGCGGGTGGCTGATTTGAGAAAATTGAGTAGCTTGGAGCGGTCAAACTCTGAAAAAAGTTCAAATCGTAAGTCATCAAATTTCTTGCATACCAAAGGGTCGACCAGCGTCAGGCGTTCCAAGTAAAGGAATATAACTATTCGCATTGAGTCTCCACGTTTTAGCAACTCGTCCACTACCTGTTGGGGAAGTACACTGTTTCTTGCATGCGCTACAGCAATTATAGCAGTAGAAAGCGTGTTTTTTAGAATCGGTAGAGGCGAAAGTAGCAATTCATCTGCATGAGAAAGATTCAGCGTGAGCAGCTCTGGAATTTTGCTTAGAAGATCATGAAATAAGTTATGACGCTGAATAAGCTCAAGAACAAAAGGATCTTTCAGGTGCAACAAGTGTGTGGATGCTGCTAGGAAATCTTCCAGTTGGAGGTACAATGAGATTAGCGTCTTTCTAAGCTGTTCCTCAGAAGGGTTTTGTATGAGTATATCCTCAAGATAGGTTTTTATTGTGTCAAAATGATACAGCTTTGTACTCCATTTCTTCAAATACTGAACCAAGTTTTTCAAGTCAAGCTCATCAATATAATGAACCAGGATGGCATCGTATATTGCGCGGTCATTTGTTTTTGATGCAACGGCTGGTAAAAGCTCAGCTGTCTCGGTTATATACTTGCCATGGTCAATAAATTTCCATCCAAACTTGTTCCAGCTTTGTATTGAATGCTCAATTCGCTCGTCAAGCGTCATGTATTCGCTATAAGTATCAATAAATGTGTTTTGAATCATACTGAATGTGTTGAGAGCCTTGAGCCAGTTGCCTTTTGATATAAGGTCCTGAGCCCAGCTGAGGCCAATCTGGTAGCGGTCGTAGGGTGGCCCGTAGTTGGCGGAAAACTTCCAGGCCTCTCCATAGGCGCCATTTTCTAATAACCATTCTATTTTATTACCCAGATCGCGCTCTTCGGCAATAACAATTTCGTTAGCGGAAAGAATGAGAAATTTAGATGCGGAAGTCGTTTCCGCAAACTGCAAAAGGTGATAGTCATTGGGTCGCAGTCTTTGCGTTTCTTTCAGTTCCAGGGATGTATCTGTGTAGGTAATCACTCCCGTAGAGTCTAGCAGCTGGATACGTGGAGCCAAGGAACCTTTCTGTTTGGAGTCTTGCGAGATCCCAGTGTAGCTAAGGACCATGATTGAGTCTCTAAAGCTTGCTATACCAGCAACAAGCAAGCTCATATCTAGCTCTGCTTCTACAGTAATTGTTTGGTCGACTGAGTTAGAAACCAGTGAACTTGCGACAGAAAATACCATTGATGCACCGGATGAAAGTAAGCCTTTGTTGGGACCCCCACCGATAATACCGCTCTCTCGGCGACTGTGTCGGTGCTTTGAAATCTCAATCTTTAGATTCCATACTTTGCTAGCCCAGCCAATGTAGAGTCGATTACGCTCAGGGACGCAAATGCGTGGGCGACAGCCCTCGCCGCCAACAGGAATGGGCAGATTCAAAAGCAGCTGCTTGTTGAACTTTCCATAAACGCTGAGACCCACGCCATTCATCCAGATGATCACATCCTCTATCCAGTAGATTGATACGACAGGATCTTCGCCCGCATCAAGCACAGTGTCGACCAAATTTCCGAGCCAGCCACGCTCTGAAAGAACAACTTCCCCGGCTGTGCCGCCACTGATGAATGATTTAGTGACAGAATAGTCGGGATCTAGTGCAATTGAGTGCACTGGGCGCTTGAAGTCTTTTACTAATACATCGGATTTGTCTAAAATAGAGGTGACCACAACAGTTCCGTCAAGCGAGGCTGATCCAATATAGGTGCCATCAGAGGAGAGCCCTAGCACAGAGGCCTTATGCGCGCGGTAGGTCCGAATAATTGTAAAATCGAGCTTTGTCACATGGATCACGCCTGAGTGCGCACCAAATACTAAGAACGTGTCAGTCGACAGACATGCTGAGATAGGATCTTTAAAAATTGAAGACGGAAGTTTAAAAACTTTTGTGTATTTTAATATAGGTTCTGTTATGCTGAGTGATTGCTGCTGCTGCTGCTGCTCTTGCTCTTCAAGCAGTACAGACTTAGGCTCCGTTTCAGAAGACGTGTCATCCGCCATGGTACCACTCTATCTCGGATACTGGCAAGTAGGTTGAAATTTATTTAGAATGATGGAAAGATGGAACTATAAAGACTCTGTTGAGAATTTCAGTCCGCAAGACTCAGTTTTGCTTTCGCAGTGTAACGCCGCTCGCAGTAAACGTGCGTCTTTACCAGTTCATGCAGTTAGAAGGTCTGCACGGGTTACCGTACAAGTAACACGCCATCTACCAACAAAAAAAATTAATAATAATAATAAACACTAACTTGGAATATAGAATATCCAGGGCTGGGCATTAAACAGTCGTCTTATTGATCGTAAGAAACAAGTGATAAGTTGGCAAAAATTCTACATTATATTTCGTCCTCTCCCTCCCGCTCTAATCGCAAGCGCCCATTCACCTCACCGAACCAGGCCACCAGGCCTTCAACTTCCATGACGCCCTCCAGACTGGCACCAGTTTTGCGCGCCTCTGCCACAACCTGGTTGTAGTATTTTTCGTACGCCTGGATCACCAAATCCTGTACCGAATCAACGAGAATATCCACTGTTCGGCTGTCCTCAATGTAGCCCTCCATAACCTTGCGCAGCCTTGGAATCTCTTTAGATGCATCCTCGCGCAGCTTCCGTGTCTGCTCCACCACCTTTTCAACATCAATACTACCCGTAGAAATAGATCCAATCACAGACTTGACGGCTTCTTCGGTCACGTCGTGTACTGCATTTCGCAGCTTGGCGTACAGCTCTTCCTTCGCATCAAACATATTATTCACCACCTTGGGCACACCAATCTTCGCCAGGTTAAGCAGATGTGATGTGTTGAGACTCACACCTTCCGTCTTGACAAGCTCAAACACTTCTGCAAGACCACTGAAATCAAACTGGACCTCCGCAGGGATGTACTCAATGTCAAATTCCATGATCTGCTGACGCAGCAAAAGTAGGTGCTTGATTAAAAACAAGTCAGCTTCCAGCTTGCCAATCCGCGACACTGCAAGCGTGTGTGCCGCCTGTAGAGAACCCAAGCATTCGTGAACAATGCGGTGGGCCAAATCATCAAAAATTGTAGAGCTAATAAGCTGGTAAATCTGTGACAAAAGAGAAACTGCCTTCCGCATAGGCGGATACCAGTCTTTAAATAAATTTTCAGGGTCAAATTCACGGGTGCCCTGTAGCTCGCTCGATGTTGACTTATTTCGCTTGTGGCCGCGTCTGTTACTTAAACCGTAAAGATCCTGCTCTTTTGGAACGTGGCGAACAATCTCTTGTTCGACAAATGCTTGTACTCGGAACAACAGCCTCGACTGGATGTCCTGGAGAACAGGTTTAAAAAGTTCGAAAAAGTCTATTTCGTCGTCCTCTAAATCGGCTTCCATAGGCGCAGAGCCAATGCTCGAACTATCACCATCTTCCTCTTTCTTGTAATCTAGCAGCATAGACGTCAGTTCGCATAAAAGGTTGATATCCGTCTCTCTAATAACCCGCTGTCTCACGGTATCGTACAGGGAGCTGCACAGCTCTTCTAGCCATTCAACAACAGTGTCCTCGCCAGTGTTGAAAAATTTATAGAACAACTTGTACTCCTGTTTACATAAATTTTTGTAAAACAGCAGATTCAACCTTGTGAACTGAATGATTTCTGTCTGGTCCTTAGTCGATTCTTCACTGTTCTTGTAAATCTGTGGTGCCAGTAGGTTATACCGCGTTGCAAAATATGTCCGCATGCAGTCGAGAAGCAGCTCATTATACTCCTCGTGACCCTCACCACGTTGTAAAATTTCCTTCGTTAGATTGAAGATGGTCTCAGCTTCAGCCTCAAACTTGGCGTACAAAAATACATTGATCGCTGCGGCGTTAGCTACCTTGGTGTTGTGGGCTTCGTTCTCCAGATTTTTTAATGCTGTCTGAATATAGACCTGAACAAGACTAAGCGCACGAGTCATGCAATGGCGAAATCGTTGTTGGTAGATCTCAATGCTTTTAAAATGTTTGTGCTTTTGAACGTAAACCAAGCCTTCGTCAAGTTGATCCAACAAAGTCGGAAAGGTCTTTTTGATGACAAGATCGGTACCTGGAATGTTCAATTGGCGAGTGATGCTATCGAGATTTTCAAATACCTTTAGATTCTTATCAATTTCATCGCAGAGGCTGGTCAGGCGTGCCTGCTCATTAAGTAGTTCATTACAGGTTTCTTGAAGACTATGTGTCTCATTGTAGACATTATCAAAGCCCTTGATCAGATCATTGATATAATCCAACACAGTTTCTGATTGCTGAAGTAATTTATTGCACGAGAACAAGTGTAGATTGGCAGTCTCTCTAAATACAATAAAGTCGGCGTCATTAGCAGCGTCAATACCCGTGATGTCGACCTCGGGTTCAGCGTAGAGATTGTCAAAATACTTCATATCGGCGCGAGTAAATGGGTACACTGCTGGCGGATCGTTAAGCGGCGGCCGACCTGGCTTTGACATAGAGTGGGCACGTCGTCGGGGGACATTAGCTTCTTCAGGGATGCTGCGCTTCGCTTTCGCGCGAGCGCTGTAGTTTTTAGAATCAATAGCGACAGACTGGAGAATTGACTTTGCACGCTTGCGATTTTTCGGAGGCGCCAGCGTTTGTGCCGGCATCGGCGCCTCCTGCTGAAAGTCGTTCGTGTACATCCATTCGTCGTACATGTTGAAGGTAATGGTCCAGCGATGAGTGTGTGGCTTTACGTGGTCAAAAGAAGAAAAGGTTGAAGGTGATGAAAGCGGAAATTTTCAAACTCATTTTGGTTTTTTTTTTCTTTTTTTCTTTTTTCTCTTTTGATCACAACTTTTTCTTACTCATTCTTATTTTACAAAGGCAAGAGATCAACGAGAAATTACAATGGTAGCAGCTACACCAGAGCAGATTTCGCAGTGGAAGCGAACGAAGAAGATTGGAATTATCGGTCTTGGTGACATGGGCCAACTCTACGCCCGAAAGTTCACCGAGTCTGGTTGGAAGTAAGTACATCACAACCCCTTCTACTCTGGCCCATCCTAACCATTGTTCAGGGTATGTGCATGCGACCGTGAGAGTCTTTACGAAGAGACTAAAAATAAGTTTCTTGACACATCTATCGAAGTACTTCGTGATGGTCACCGCGTTTCCCGTGTCTCCGACTTCATCATCTACAGCGTTGAGGCCGCTAATGTCAAGCAGATTGTTGCAACCTACGGCCCGTCAACTAAAGTCAACGCCATTGTTGGTGGCCAAACATCATGCAAAGCGCCCGAGATTGAAGCGTTTGAAAGCTCTTTACCTGAAGACGTTGAAATTATTACCTGTCACTCTCTGCACGGACCCAAAGTCGCAACCGAGGGTCAGCCACTTGTCCTGATTCAACACCGCGCCAGTGATGAATCATTTGCATTTGTCGAAAGCCTGTTCGAAGACTTCAAGTCCAAAAAGGTCTATTTGACCGCCACCGAGCATGACCGCATTACTGCTGACACCCAAGCAGTCACCCATGCGGCTTTCCTTAGTATGGGCGTCGCGTGGATGGCTAACAACCAGTACCCGTGGACTATTCCAAAGTGGATTGGTGGTATCGAAAACGCAAAGGTCAACATCTCGCTGCGTATCTTTTCCAACAAGTGGCACGTCTACGCTGGCCTTGCTATCACAAATCCCCAAGCGCATAAGCAGATCCTCCAGTACGCCACCTCGACGACGGAACTGTTTAAGCTGATGATTGAGGGCCGCGGCGACGAGCTGCGCGCGCGCCTGTTTGCTGCGCGTGACTTTGTGTTTGGAAAACTTGACAAGAAGCAGAGTCTGTTGCTTTCGGACGATCTGCTGGAGAAATTTTCCCTAAGCAAGTCGCCGCCCGAGGGACCCAAGGCCAACTCGCATCTGAGTTTGCTCGGTATTGTCGACAGTTGGTTTCAGCTCGGCATCATCCCATACGATCATATGATCTGCTCGACACCGCTGTTTAGAATCTGGCTCGGTGTCACCGAGTACATTTTTTGTACACCGGGCCTGTTGGAGAGTATTGTTGACTTTGTCATAAAGGACCATACTTTCCGTCGTGATGACATGGAGTTTGTGATTGCAGCTCGTAGCTGGAGTGATATTGTTCACCACGGAGACTTTGTGCTGTACAAGAGCACGTTTGAGAAAACGCAGAACTTCTTCAAGCCTATGTTTGCAGAGGCCAACAATCTTGGTAACGATATGATCAAAACAATTCTGAAAAAGACGGAGCAGAATGACCTTGAGAATGCCGAGTAGATCAACTTTATTTGTTTTTTCTTTTTTAATTAATTAATAACTGTAAATGACTTATGTAAATAATGGCAAACGTTTATCGTCTTTTATAAATGCAAGGCTTCAACAGAACCTTGGGCAACTCCTCGGGTTCTTCAATAAAGCGCTTTCTGTTACGCTGCTTTTCGTCGCGGTTTTCAATATACTCTTTGTTGGGCTTGAAGAACTCCATCCGAATAAACATTTTGTTTGAGTCGTCAGTGTTTTTGTGGAAGAGGCCAAGCGACTTGAGCACCTTCACAAAGTCTACAGTGTCATTTTCAACGAATCGGGACTTGATTTCAGCAATCCAGATTTCGCCGTTGGGCTTGAGAATGCGCAGGCCTTCCCGCACAAAGTCGAGGAAGTTGGTGCCCATCAGCGCCAGACAAAACACAACAACATGAGCGCTCTCATCGGGCAATGGCACGTTTTTAATGTCGGCAACAGTGATGCGCTCGTTAGCTTTCTTAAGATCAAAGCTATGCACCTCAAACTTGGGTTTCTTGAAAAAGCGAGCAGCCTTGCCCTTCTTGGGCAGGGTGACCTTTTTCTCAATCGCTTTGATTTGCAGCGCAAGGTTGGCCTCACCGCAGCCCATGTCAGCTACCACAATGCGACCATCCTTATCACCGGGCATGCCACCAGGCGCACCGATGGGTTTCTGCAGACGCTCTTTAATTTGCTCAGCAAATGTGTCGACGGGGTTTTGTGGCCATGATTGCACCTGCGATCGGAAGCCCTGGTGGTACTCATCAAACATCTCGGGCTGCTCTTTCATGATACGTACGGCTTCTTCAGAGGTGGTTGTGTACAGCTGCTCGTTGATCCAGCGGAATCGCGAACCAGCCAGCTTTTCCATCATTTTCTGCTGCATCGGTGTCAGCTTTGTCTTTGTAGAAATACCAACAGTCGCAAACGTGTCAGCTTTCTTAGCCTGCTTGGCAGGCTTCTCTTTAGTGATAGTGGAGGCGTCAGCAGCCTTGTCGTCCTCGTCGTCGTGCTTTCTCTTCTTGTTATTCTTGTTTTTCTTCGCCTTCTTGGGCTCCGCAGTCTCGGCGCCAGCAACAGGGGCAGCAGCAGCGGGCTGCTCAGGCTCCACAGGTGTCGGTTTGACCTTTCCTTCAATATGCTGTTCGAACAAATCCTGAATCTCGGTGGACTTGACCTTCTTGCCCTTCTTGCCAATGCCCTTACTCCTGTCATTAGCGATAGAGTCCTGATCAGCCTTCTTAGCGTCGTTATCCTTCTTTCCCTTCTTCTTGCTCTGCACAGCAATGTTGGTCGGCACAGCCCAGCCCTCAACTTCGAAAAGAGACATCGTTATAGTCGTGGTAGTGATGGTGGTGGTGGTTGCGAGTATATACGGTTGAAAGTGAATGGGCAAAGAAACGAAAACTTTTGAACAAAAATTTTATGAGCGTTGGGACTTTTGCATTGGGAGCACGGCTTTCGTCTGACCTACACAATCCCCGACATGCCGACTTAAAAAGAATTGATACGACCAGCCGAAAACGCATCCATGCGCAATCCCTACGTTTATCAGAAAATTTAAATAAAAAAAAAAGAATGCGTAGATTTTATTAGCCTAAATAAATAGAAAAAAAAAAAAAAAGAGAGCCGATATTATCAGCATGTCCATCGAGTTTCAACGCCCTGTCTAACTTGTCACTTTTCGACGATGTTCCATTCCGCCTTTGGACGGGAAACTCATGAACAGCTCCGGATCCTTCATTGGTGGAAACTCGTGCACAAAATAATCGTGTTCCAGCGCCTGCTGCGCCGTTATCCGGTCGTTTGGATTGAGCGTGAGCAGCTGCGTCAGTAGATCGAGCGTGGCTGGCGACGCATTCAAAAACTGCTTATTCAATGAAATTGGGCTGGAAAGATATTTATTAGTTTTTTTTTTTTTTTTTAATCGAAAAGGTACTGCTTTGATAAAGAGTGTAAACTTACTGGATTTTCGGGACCTTCATGGTCTTTGCACCAGGGAGAGTTTTGTAGCCAGGCCAGTCGGCAATGCTGCCCACATACCGGAGAATCTAATCGCAAAGTTAGCAAAAGCACTATCAAGTGAAGCTAGTTATTTGTACTCACGTAATGGAATTGGTCAACCTCAGACTTGCCACACAGAAACGGCGCGTTCATGAGCAGCTCTGCAAAAATGCATCCGATCGACCACATATCGATGCTAGCTGTGTAGTCGGTCTTACCCAGTAGCAGCTCCGGAGCTCTAAAGCAATCGACGTTAGAAAAAAAAAGCTGTTTTGGCAAAAAATCCATAAAAAAATTGTAGCGCACTGCTTTTCATATCATCTTACCTGTACCAAAGAGTCACGACAACTTTTGTGAGGTCTTCTGCGCTCGTGTCACAGTCCGGGGTAAACTGGCGCGCAAGACCAAAGTCCGCGACCTTCATCATCCCGCGATTTGTCATTAGCAAGTTTGATGTTTTCAAGTCGCGGTGCATGATCCCGCGGGCGTGCATATGAGCCACAGCCGAGAGTAGCTGGTGCATCAACGTTTTGATCTCCGACACCGCAAAGGGCTTTGCCTTATGGTCCATGAGCGCTTTTAGATCATGCTCAACAAAGTCCATCACCAGGTAAACACTGCGCACTTGTCAGCTTGAACAAGTTTTTTAGACAGGGTGCAGATCTTCTGCAGTCTCAAAAAAGAATAATAAAAAATAAAAAATAAAAAATAAAATAAAAAGAAAAAATAAAAATAAAAATAAAAATAAAAAGCCAAACCAGGGCAGGTAAACTTACTCACGGTGTGTTTTGCCTACAACGACTTCGCGATATCGCACAATATTCGGATGGTCGAGAGCAAGAAGACTGCTGATTTCGCGCAATGCGGTCACAGGAAAACCAGGACTGTTTTTTTCAAACTTGATCTTTTTCATAGCAACAATGTCCGATGACGGCAGATGTTGGCCGCGGTACACAAGCCCATAGCTACCCTCTTCGATTAGATTGAGCCGTTGGTAAAGGCTAGCGGGATTGCAGCCACGCGTACTGAGCGTGGGGGCAGACAATGTAGAATCAAGTAATACTGGCGCAGCTGTAGGTGTTTCTAGCGGCCCCAGCCGCGGGCGTTTCGGGGATTGCGTGTCAACGGTTTCAATTTCAGTCCGCTTCATCTCTGACCATTTTTCGGGGGCTTCAGGGCATGTAGGTGTGTGATGATTTTCTTGTTTGGGAGCAGCCAAAAAAAATTTCATTTTCTACCCTTTCAGGCCGACCCAGCCATAGTAGATCCAGCAAACATCCCGCATTTCTCATCACCGACATTTCCGACCACTTGCCTCCGTTCCCCCCGCCACTCAACGCCTACATTCTGCATTATGTCTGTATCTCGGCGGCTGATGCAAAATTTTTTCTTTCCCCTGCGCCTGGCTCCGCGCTTGCTACTCCGGCCGGTCTGTTCCCCGGTGGCGCTACCGCGGCCGCCGGCACTGCGGGGGCTGCGCAATTCATTCTCCACCAACAATGCCTTGGCATCCTCCGTCAGCAACCTCATCATACAAAAGGGCCTGGCGCCGCATCCAGTACGCTCTATTGGTGACAAGCTTGTGCGCTGTACTGTTTTTGACAAGCAGGGCGCTGTAAATGTAATATCTGGCGAGTTTAAGCGCACCGAGCTGCTGTCAAATCACGGTCTACTTCCGCGCGACCTACGTAAACTCGATACCGGAATTTCATCTATCGTGCCGTCAATACTGGTGCGCAAAAATAGTATTCTTGTCAACCTTTTACACATTCGTGCGCTTGTGAAGAGCGACATGGTCATTATATTCGACGTGTTCGGGTCAACGGACTCGCAAACGCAATCGGTATTCATGTACGACCTTGGGCACAAGCTGCGGCATGGCAGACATACCATGGGAGGGCTGCCATACGAGATGTGCGCGCTTGAGGCGATCTTTATCTCTGTTGTGACAGTGCTTGATGCTGAGATGCAGGTACACACTACAGTTGTGAACGGCATCCTGGCGGACCTAGAGGATGATATTGATCGCGAAAAACTGCGGCATCTGCTTATTCAGAGCAAGAAACTTTCGGCATTTTTACAGAAAGCTACCTTAGTGCGCGACACGTTGGACGAGCTACTTGAGCAAGACGAAGATCTTGCGGGGCTGTATCTAACCGAGAAGGAGCAAGGGAAACCACGAACAGAGACAGACGACCATTCTGAGGCAGAAATGCTTATTGAATCTTACTACAAGCACTGTGACGAGATTGTGCAAACAGTAGGAAATCTTGTGAGTAACATTCGCAGCACGGAGGAGATTGTAAATATTATCCTTGACGCCAACCGCAATTCTCTCATGCTTCTTGATCTCAAGTTTCAAATTGGAACTCTTGGACTTGGTGCCGGCATGTTCCTTGCGTCACTCTACGGAATGAACTTGGAGAACTTCATTGAGGAGGAGAATTGGGGCTTTGGTGCTGTGACCGGCACTGTGTTTGTTGCAACTGCTATTGTCATTATGATTTCACTTAAAAACCTCTACCGGGTACAGCGCGTCACTATGAGCTCGTCCACCGATTCGCGCAAGCGGCGCGCCGCCTCGGCTGCTGTCGGCTCAAGCACCAAGGTCCGCCGTGCCCTTTTCTCGCGTAAGACCCTGCCGTCCCCCACCACGCAGAAAAACCGATCCAAGGTCTGGAACTGGCTTGCTCAAAGCCCCAATATCAAGCATTACTAAACCTCTGCTGCACATGGCAAAAGGAAATGAGAAGAAGAAGAAAAAAAAATTTGATAAAAATAAACAACCTTTTGTATATAATAAATAATGATGAGTTACTCTACTGCTACTATTACCAAAATAATTTTTCTTTTTAATGCCCTGTTGTCCTTGATGAACAAGCCAAGTCTGGAGACACATGTATAAATAGCACAAGCCAAATGTAAGCTATATGCGGCTGTTGGTGTAGACGGCTGTGCAATTTGATGTTTGCAGCCTTGTTATTGAGGGTCTTTGTCTGTTTCTGTATATTAGTAGTCTCATTTGCAGTAATTCCTGCTGTACTATTATTGTTATTATTGGCATGGCCAACGAGTTTGTGGCCATGGCCGTTGTAAATTGTAATGCTAGAGGGGTGGTGTTAGCATTTTCATTAATTCTTCTAACATGTTGCAGTCCCACACTACATTATCTGCGTCTCTACAATTAGCGGGGCAAATTTACGCAGCTAAAAAGTCAATGATAATTTTCAAACACAAGTTTTTGCGCAATAGCTGGAACCCCCAAATTTGCTACAGCCTGCACTGCTGTTGATTAGTTACCATAAAAAAAAAGATGTTGAGAGAAGCCACCGCTGTGCTGCGCTAGCTACGGTTAATCTGCAGCATATTATTGACCAACCTCAGCCCATGTCCACCCGGCCGGCTCCGGTATTATTCAATAAAACATGTAGGTGTAGTTCGGGATTTGCGCCGGCAGTGCCTTACATTCTAACTGCTGTAAAGCGGTCATATTCCGAAGCATGGGTTTACCTTGCAGTCGACAAGTGAGGTTCAGCTGCTGCAAGTCGGGTTCACCGCAAAAAAAAAAGTCATAACCAATCATAATTTCGGTAAGGATGCAGTCCATGGTCTAAACATCAGTAGAGTAAACGACTGTATGGGTCATCAAGAAAAATATTTGTTGAGAAGTACCAGGTTGTTATTACCTTATTTGCGTGGCGGCTAGGCGCAGCTGGGTCGTGGAGGTGGAAGCCGCGCTGGTGAAATTTGGGAATTTTAACGACCTCATGTCGGGAGGCGAGCAGGTTGTAGAGTTTGTTATCAAGAGGCATGATGAGATTAGCATGGAGGTATACCATATTTCGCAAAGAAGTTGCTGCGTAAGAGTGACTTGATATGCGGCAGGGGCCAGGTTTACCTTCGGTCTGGCCAAGCGAATGGCTTAAGACCTTGTACACTATTATTTTACGGGTAACTGAAAATGCGGGCCTTGAGAACAACCCCCTGACCGAGCTGGTCCACGCGTCCCCTTAGTTCGTGCCACTGGCCTTTTTAAATTTGGATTGAGCGGCGGGGCCTTATATATATATATATATATTCAGTTTATTGTCCTTACAACTTATTTAGCTATACATAGAAGACATTTATTTCAGGTTTGTTGTGACCCCCATGTCTGGGGGGTCTATGCTGTTCGCATTTTGGTCTGTTCGCTTTCGATGGCGCCGAATTCTCCACAAATCGGGTTTGTGTGGCAAGGGAAACCCGTCAGGATCGTCACTGAGGTAGT
>JAJMRT010000571.1:0-13739 GCA_030558065.1 Geotrichum phurueaensis
CTACTACTACTACTACTACTACTACTACTACTACTACTACTACTACTACTACTACTACTACTACTACTACTACTACTACTACTACTACTACTACTACTACTACTACTACTACTACTACTACTACTACTACTACTACTACTACTACTACTACTACTACTACTACTACTACTACTACTACTACTACTACTACTACTACTAATGATACTGATATTGAGTCTGCTTGATCAAGAGATCTACACTTGTCATGAGAGACAACCTGACCATCTGAAGATCAAACTTTCTGTTAGACCAGGCCCTGTACATGATATCATAGCTTTTGCTGGTCAAGGCCAATAAAAGCTACCACCAAACGGGTTACACAAAAAAAGCAATATAAACTCTTTAAAATACAGTAAAAAAAAGAATTCTTTGGTAACATGCAAATATTGTCATCATTACAATCTTTATAGATTATTCAATATCTCTCCCTTTACTCCCAGGCTACCCCACAATAATGTTTATAATATTAAAATACATTACAGCACTGGTATAACCAGTGCTTACACAGTTGACAAAAAGTAAAAAAAAAAAAGCAAAATTAACCACTGTTTATAAATGTGCTGGTTATGTTGTATATCCACATATGCACTCCTCATAAAAATATTAGCTTGGCTGCTGTTTCTGGATCACACCAACTATGCATCGGCGTATACAAATGTAGGTAAAAAACAAAAAAAGAAAAAAGATTATATGCACCGGGAAATAGCAGTGAATAGAGAATATCTAATAAGTGAATGTCATCTTTGTTAAAAAGATTGGTTTCAGCTTACACATCGTGCTAAGTTCAAAGATGTCAAATGTGTGTGCGGTATTAAGACTACATAGCCTAAGTAACAAGACACACAAAAGTCAAAAAATTTTCACAAATCTTGCTGGAGATAAGTAAAATATTGTATTGGCTTTATAGATTTGGGTTGTAGATTATGTGTAGATTTTGAAAAATAAGAATAGAGTTTTACGGCATGGTGGTAAATGTTGCCTGCGTATTAATACGGTGTATTGTGTGGGGACGTGATGAAATAGTATTTATATATAATGTGGGTAATACGAAATATTATTTCATTTTTAATTTCTGCAAAAATAAAACCAAAGATATTTACAAGATTCCTACAGTTTTTTTTGCCTACTGCAGTTTTGTTTTGTTTTATTTTCATTAATAGATAATCTGTCATGTTTAAATGCAAAAAACCTGAAATTCTGTAGCTGATGATATGCTCGTGATAGGTATAACTATAGAACAAATTTATATCTATCTATCTATTGATATACAAGCATAATAACAGTCAAATGCAAAAATATTATGTCATTTTGAAAATTCTAATTAATCTTGAATGCCCTACTTATGCCAGTTAAATTATCACAAACTTGCCCCCAACAAGTTTGCAACTGACCTATCAGATCGGTTTATTTTTTTTAAATTCCGACACGGACTTTTTCTCTATTTGATATATAGTAGTCAAAAGTATATTTTATACTCTATTATAGTTATTTGCCATCTTACCGACGCAGACTAGGATAAAAAAAGATTTATGTCAAAACGCGGGTGGAAGACGAGGCTCAATGGACCGACCCCGGGCCAAGCATTAAAAGAAGACCCCCAAAAAAAAAAAAAGGCTGCTGCCCAAAAAGGGACTAAAAGGAGGAGTTGAAAAAACACACAAAAAAAAAGAAAAAAAAAAGACCACTGTCCTCATTATAACAAAACAAAAAAAAAACAACTAGTTAAAATTAGGCTAGCATGTGTTACAGTTAGCCATAAAGAGCCGTTGGGACAGTGCCAGGCATGAATACTGTCCAGAAGCGTAGCATGTAGTAGATCAGCCCAAAAAATTATATATATGTGTAGGTATTAAAAAAAAAGCGAGCTATTACTTGAGTATACAGGGGTAGTATGTAAGATATTTATTAGGAAGTTTCAGGGTCTAGATTGTTTTTTTTTTTTTTTTTTTTTTTTTGGGTCTAGCTTATCTAATGCTCATGAGAGTATATCAGGCAGTCCTGCTGAATGTATATAAATAAAAAATCTATTCAATCCTGCTGGGATATTAAAAAAAAATAATAGAAAAGCAGAAATGTTAACAGCACCAGTATTTACCTTAAAAACAATAATAATAACCACTTGGAAAAAAAAAAGTTGACAGAATTACCACTGAAGTTGCCAATGGCCGGAAAATTGTAAGATTGGATAGCCACTAAAAAGGGTATAAACGCAATATAAGCTTTGACAACCTGATTTCTTCTTCTTTGTAAAATGAAGACTGTGATGATACCTTTTTTATGATTTAATTAAGTCTCATTAATGCTATTGCCGTAATATCATGTCTCAAACATAACACCACCACTAGATTCAAACAAGAAGTTTCTTTTTTGATGCCTGGGCTCGTTTTTGAGTCCCTCAAATGAGCAAAAAAATGGGCTTTATTTTGTCATGTCTTGAAACAACCCGCGCTATCTAAACCTTTTGGTATACCCAGAAACCAGCTAATATTTATTAATAAGCCAAGCCAAAAAAAAAAGATGAACAACTATGGGGCTTTTGAAAAATAGGAAGCAACGTTGACTAAAGTGTCGGAAATACGTGGATTTTGAGTCGCTATTAAATTTTTAAACAAGAAATACAATACAAATTAATCTATAATAGAAATGCTGTATAGAATGCCAAGCTATCGTTACATTGTACTTTCCAAACTATTGATGAATTAACATCTCACTTGAATCAGGTGTTGGTTAGGTTATGCTTGTGTGAATGAAATGAGCTTCTTCAACAAGAACAATGAGTGGGTAGTAATATCCTGCCACGGCCATATATATGATATAGTGGCTAATATTTATCATAATATTCAAATTAATAGATGAAATTGAAGGCTAAACCATTCTTCTTTTGTACTTGAATTACGTCTATAAAAAGTATTGAGATCTCTGCTGTCATTTTCTACTGTATTTAGCAGAGCAGTTATTATAAAGTAGACTCAGATCAAATAAATAGTAATAATAATAGAAACAATCAGTACCTGCAAGTTAATGAAGAATCTCAAGATATTTCATTAAAACAAAGTGTGTCATAATGCAATCAAAGGATTTCCTTAGCGTCTTGAAAAACTTCCATGCCCCTTACTATTATTAGATAACATGTCAAGAATAAAAACTAAGAGAAGTGACCATTGACAAATTTTAAAGTTTCGCTCGCCCTAAATTATATTATCATCATAAACTAATTGAATGAATCCAAAGTTGAGCTTTGTTGGGGTTTTTTCCAAGGATCAAAATTCACTTGAATATATATACAGTATTTGATATTTCATTTCAAGTCTTTTTTTTTTTTCAAGACTGTCCTGTCTGCCCTCCCGGCTATTCCTGTAAAAATTTTGCCAAGATCAACAAAATCACCCGCGTTAAGCCAGTTTAGCTCGACAAGATTTAAGTTGCATGACTATTACTGTAATAGGCCGCCATTATTATTATTATTATTATTTTTTTTTTTTAATTTCACTTTTCTTTTTTCTTGGTTTGGGGTACTCTGGCGAATTGAGGATTCTAGTTTTTATTAAAAACGAAAGTGAAAAAAAGAAAAAGAAAAGAAGAAAACCGTTCTTGTTGCTTCGTCTTTTCATTTTCTTCGTCGTTGATATACGATTCACTTGAGATTTTGTCCTTTACAACTATCAGTCAAAAGAAACAAAAAAGAAATAATAAAGCATTCACTTTTCCTTACTTTTGTCTTCTATAAAACCATCCTTAATTCCCTTTTTTATTTCTCAATTGTAATAGATCCATATCTTTACTTTATAAAAACCAATTACACTTGTTAATAAATTTTTACTATTATTAAATCAAGTCTTTACATCCTTTTGCAATGTTCTCTATGATGCCGCATTTTGAATCCTGCCATCAGGATCAACAGCACAAATCGTTTCTACATACCTACCAGCAGCCAAAAGGCAGCAGTATCATTCGTACTCCGGAGTCGGCTTCCATGCTGCCTAATCCCTTCAACACATCTTTTAAAAGTCTCACGTCGTCCAGTTATTCTTACTATTATTATCCGACTTCCACAGCCTCACCAGCGTCGTTACAATCCTCCTTTCCTTCACACTGCTCATCATCACATCCTCCGTCATTATCATCGTCCCCCTCGTTATCGTCTTCTCCCACTCCGCCAAAGATGCCCTCAATTAATGTAATTTCCCCCATCCCCACACATTTGCCCTCCCCAAGTCCAGAACCCAGCTTACTCTGCCACCGGCAGCTGGAATGTTCGAGTTCCTCTTCTAAATATCCGATTCTATCCAAAGCAGATCTATTTTCTCCTAAGAATACAATAAAAAAACGAGGGTTTGATAGCGATGACGACAATGAAGACAACGATCTTCATTTGCCTTTGCCAGTCTCAAAGCGCTGTAAACTGACTTCCCAGCCATCCCGCTTTTTTTGTTCGGAGCGTACGTATACCATATCTTCACAATTTTTGAACCGTGGAACTGAAAAGGATATTCAAAACATGCTTGATAATAAGTACGGAGGAAACCTAATTATATCCAAGAAGCGCCGGTTGTCAGAACCGTCACATAAATCAGTGTTAGTTTCAACAATATCTAGCACTACAAAGCAACCACAAGGCCGACCATACTCTACAGAAATGGTTATTGATGCAATATTCCCGGCATCACTAGACGAGCTGTACTCGTTTTTATGTGTCAAGGGCAGTGCTCCACAAGCCCACCGCGTGAAACTCTCGTCAGTTCAGCCAGTGGCAGTAAGTGGCAGGCACAAGTGTTATCCACGGCTCGAGAATGGCATTCCTGTTTTTTCATCATCACAAGAAATGATCAAGTATTTTACCGGGGCTTCAAGCTTTTCCCTTGTTACAGCCTACCGCCAATCCAGTGTAGATCGCAGTCCACACAAGAAAGGTACCTGCCCCGTGGTCAAGTTTGAGGTCGAGCGCGTTAGTGATTTTTCTGTTGACTTTCTCAAGCGCATGGCGTACCCCCGCTATAAAGCAGGAATGAAGGTCTACTTTATTTCACACTATCCCTCTTGTTTTGGTGGCCCTGATCATGATATAAACTCTGAAAAACTCGTGTTTTACACCCATCCAGGTATGTTTTTACAGGACCAAGTGCAACGCTTGTTACAGGGTCTGGTACTAGATGTGCGCTCACGCATTTTTCATGTGGACGGAATTGCTGATCTTCCCGGCCACGTTGTTTATGACAAGGATATTTACGAGTGCCGGCCGCTCCCTAAAACTGAGCTAAACTATATTCTTAACTGACGCGTGGTAAATTCTATGTATACTAAAAAGTTTGTAGTGGCTCAGCATAATGAGGTTCTTTTTTTTGCCCTTTTATTTATTATTATTATTATTTTTTTTTTTTACTTTAATTATTTATAAAGTTGTTACCGGTGGTTAGTTAATTATTTAATAAAAAAATTCTTTGAGGCTTTCATTTTGTGTTTTTATTGCCAGAACCAACGGGGGAGAATCACAACTGCATGGCTTGTTGAAGCACATGCTTTTTTTTTTTTTTGAACATACACATACCACGTGACCAGAAAGGCTAAATTTCTTTAAGCGTGGGTTGTGGGAAAAAACCTGCCCCCTTCTTCTTTCGGTATGAGAGAAGAGTAAAAAACCTTGTATGTCAAGACATCATGAACAGCACACACACAAACATTGCCAGATTATATATATATATATATATAAACATTGTGACATCAGTTCAGCATCAAAATACTACCAGGAATTTAAAATACAACGTACAATTTGATTGACTGATTCATCTAAATTTTTTATAATTTTTTTTTTTTTTTTCAGTTTTCGTTTAATTTACAATTTTGTCTGGAGTGACAAGACCACTAAAGAGATCTAACCTACACGCATCCAACAGCTGTCACCACCCCAACAACAACAACAATAGCAATGGCATCTTCACCAACGACAGCAGCATCAGCATTACGCAGCGGGTCAGTGACCCCGAGCATTCGCGTGTCGGGGGCAGCAACCGCTTCAACGCCATCATCCGCCAGCTCCGGCGCGCCGGGCCCGCGCCAAACGGCCACCTCGCGGCGGCACGCTCTGCGCGAGTTCTACAAGCTTGCCCAACAAGGGCAATCCAACGCGACAAAAGAGTCCCGCACCACCAATCCATCATCGCCAGCAAATGACAACGATACCCCAACCTCCGACCCGTCTTCCCCAACCAGCGACCAAAACCTAGCAAGGACCAAGGAGGGAATGGAAGAGGAGGAGGAGGAAAAGGAAGTGAGCCTGGAGACTTTGGTGCAAACTAGCGATTTAAAAGGGTTACTACGCCATGAAAACCGGCTAGCACTGGAAATCCGAGAGTTGGACTCAGAGGGGAAAGCGCTTGTTTATAATAACTACTCAAAGCTGACCAAGGCCAGTGCGGTGCTGGCTGGGATTGCTGAAGTAGATGCCGGCGGGCTTGGCAACGAAGCGAAAGCAGCGGCTGCTGTTGTTGCTGCCGCCGCGGAGAAGGATCGCGAAGCCGAGAGCGCTACCAAGACCACCGATCCCCATACCGACAACAACAACGACAACGATGCCATTGACGAGGCAGTTTTAGACCAAACCCGGCAGTGGATACGGCTGCACGCTACGGCCGAAACCAAGGCGCTGGTCGCAGCTGGCGAGCGTGAGCGCGCCAAGGAGCTCGTGCATAAAGTGCAAACGCTGCTTGCTAGTGATCGGTTTGTACCGAGCTCAGCTGCGGCGGCGCCGTGGAAAGACGCTGTTCTGGCCGAGCTCGCGGAGGCACTTGCAACAGTGACGCCAGAGCAGAAGTCGGATAGCTAGCCACGATAGATACTTAATATATATATAGATTCACGACTATATCAGCGCGCCCTCTCACATCTTTTTATCCCATTCGAAAAGAGAGTGATGCTAGAAAATGTTGCAAATTATATAGTATATATACATAGATTCACGACTATATCAGCGCGCCCTCTCACATCTTCTTATCCTAGGCCATCCGAAAAGATAGAGTAGTCTCAGCAATGTTGCAAAATTTATCCACTAAAATTGCTGTAGTGATCCAAAGGTTTTGGACCACCGAAAAGCAAAAGCTCGTTCACGTCTACATACCATGTATGCAAATTTTTGTAAAGTGACACAAAAAAAGAAAAAAAAAAGAAACATAATTTAACAAAAACCAGTTGAATCGTTAGAATTGCGCACGGACAAGGTTGAAGTGTCCGGAGATCGCAAGATAATTATATATGAAAATATGAGAAAAAACATAATCATAAGAAAAATACCAAAGCAAAAAAAAAAAAAAACCATGAAAAAAATAAATATGTTGAAATATGCAGTCATTAGGGGGGGTCGAAGGTGTTGGAACGTTCGTCATGAAAAGAACACTCACGCCACTACCCATGATCCTTGATCACAAAGATTCACAGTGAGGCAATTCATGCTCCTCGGGAGGTTGATTGTGAAGTATTTCTGTTTATGTTGGAAAACAGATGATTTTTTTTTTGTGTTTTTTGCTGTAGTCGCTGTTGAAGTTGGTGTAAATGTAAAGGAAGGTCAAAGCGGAATCACGCGCTTAGTTGAGACCGTTGATGCCTTCAAGCACCTTGAAGATGCCATCTGCGGATTGGAAATCGTTATGAACAATGTTGATTAGGTACCACTTCTTTGAGATCTCCTCCACAAAGTGGCGCGCAGGGGATTCTTCGTCAAAGCAGCACGCCCAGTCATGAGCCAAGCGGAACGCCTCATCCTTCCAGGCAAGGAAAGAAATCTTCTCGACAATGGTTGGCTGAATGACCTCCTTACCAGGGTAAATACCCCAAGTGACGGCGTTGGGGCCGCCGCCAAGAGGTGCATTGGTGGTCAAATCGCCTTCGTTGTTAACCGAGTAGTACGTGATCTCAGGGTCCGCAGAGATGCGCTCGATAATGAGGTCTGCGAGCTCCGGCGCAACGAGAACCTCAAGGTACGCCTTCTGATAGACGTATCCATTCTTGGGGCCCCAACCGTGAATAGGATCAGAAGACTTGACGCCGTTGACAGCGGGCTGCGAATTGATAGTGAAAATGCCACGTTTATTAAGGGCAATCAAGCTGGACGTGATCTGGTTAATCTCAGCAGACACGGGAGTATCGGACCAGGGCAAGGAGCTCACTTTACCACTAAGGTAGCCGGCGATGAGAGCACCAAGCTCGGCCCGGGTGCTGGGCTGGCCCCAGAGATCAATCGCCTTGGTCTTGGATTGACGGAGTAGAACACCATAAGTCTCGAGAGCACCGTAGGCGGGTGAACGAGAGTCACCCCAACGACCGTTGGGGAACTCATCCCAATCCTGTGTACGCGTAACGTAAGAGTGCTTACGGTTCTTCCAAAAGATCGGACGGACGGACTCCTCCTTACGCGTAAGACCAAGAGATTGACGCCATGGCAACGCTGGCGCAGTGACGCTGGCACGCTCATCCAGAGTGGGCAACAAATTAAGGCGCTCGAGAACCATGAGTGTCGCTTTCTCCAGGTTCATAGTGTAAAAGTGGAGGTGCTTGATACCGGCGTTGACAATCTTAGTGCACATGTCAGCAACAAGCTGAGTACCAACTTCACGGACCTGGACATCGTCGTGCTTGACAGCCTCAAGCTTTTCAAGAAAAGCAGGTGGAACGTTGATCTCGCACCACTTGGCGCGGCGCATAAACGAGTCGTACGTCGAGATGGGCATGATTCCCGGAATAATGGGAACAGTGATGCCAGCAGCACGGCACTTGTGTACCCAGTTGATGAAGTTGTCAACGTCGTAAAACATCTGAGTGATAATAAACGTAGCGCCGGCATCAACCTTCTCCTTGAGGTAGACAATCAACTGGTCAATATCCTCTTCCTCAGGGTGACCCTCAGGATAACCAGCAACTCCAATGTCAAAGTAATCATCGTAGGTGTCACGGATGTACTTAATCAGGTCTTTGGCGTAAGAAAAGCCACCTTCGACAGAAGACCACTTATCAGATGCGTGGGGAGCATCACCACGCAGTGCGAGAATGTTCTGACAGCCGGACTTGTAAGCATCCTTGAGCGCGTTCTCGACTAACTCCTTGGGCATGCCGGTGCAAGTGAGGTGCATGCACGTCTCGAGACCCAAAATGGATTGAGAAGTAGACACAATCTCACAGGTGAGGTTTGAAAGACGACCACCGGCGTTCCAAGTCACATCAATGAACGCGGGGCCAAGGTCGTACATTCTATCCATACGATCATAGAGATTTTGCACACCCTGCGAGGTCTTGGGAACAAAAAACTCAAACGAGTAGGTGGGGGATGACTCAGGAGCCTTGTGAGCGTCTTGAAGCTTTTGTGAAATTTTCATTGTCGCTGATCTTTTTAACAAGCCTTACTTTCAACAAACGAGAATGTACTACCCGAAAAAAGAAGAAAATGTGGTAGCTACGCAAACGAAGTCGGTAATGAAGAAAAGAAAGGAAGGAAGAAAAGAGGATGAAATTTTTGTCAGCAAGAAGTAAAAAAAAAAAAAAAGGGCAATGAATTACCTTCGGCCAAAATTTTTGTTGGATTTTGCAGTCATCGTATACACTGTAGTTTAACGACGCCACAATCACTATCAACAAGTTGATGTTGTACTCCGGGTACGAGTTGCTGAGACACCCATGCAATCTTGATAACCATGTGAAAAAATGGCATAGTGGTTAATACTACTGCTTACAACTATAGTAGACTACCAGTAAGATCAGCCAATAAAAGCCCACAATTTGCCCAGTGACTAAATTCGCTGGGAGAAAAACTAGCCACACTTAGCCCTAACCTCATTAGTGTGAAAAATTTAAAGTGTTGTAAGTGGCCGCAAACCGGAATAACATGGCTCAATCAAGCGAAAACGGCACACATTTAAAACTTAAGAGTTACACTACCAGCACATTTCAAGGTTTTATCTTAACCTTGCCTAATGATCAGTCTTCAAATCCATAAAGGTCTAACAAAGTGATCATCTTGATTTTTATAGAGTGCTTTTCTTTATTAACACGGGTTTAGCTAACTTGAAGAGTTGAATGTATTATAGACAATTGCGGGTAAAACGAGCCACATAATAGACTTTCGAGGAGGCTTGTTCACCCGAGTTGGTTTAATCTGACCCAAGAGTTTTCAACGAGCGGGGCAGGTCCCCGACTGAAAAAAACAGCCCTCTCGCAAAAAATAAACTAAAAAGCGAATGAAAACCATCACGCTTGATGTCGAGATTTCAAGTCGAAATGTCGTTACATCACTTGGACGCAGAAAAACGTTAAAGGTGGGCACCACTTTTTTTTTTTTTTTAATTCATTGAAGAGAGTAAACGGTGCACACCTACAGTAAAGCCAACAAATGTAAACTACCAGTGTTATAACGCGTCTGTTGCTTTAGTTAATTTAATTTTTTCTCCAGAAATCCCGATGAACTTGATGAATTTGAACTTGAGTAATGCACTTGAGTAATCTATAAGAGTGTAGATTAAAAAGAATATAGAATCTTGCCCTATGGGTTGTAAACGTGTAGTATGTTAATCAACTGTGCCACAATATCGGAATTAAATCAAGTTTTTCTGGCCGTATGAAGAAGTAATTTCCAGTCGTCGCAAAATTTTTTCTATTGAACAAAATACAAAACGACTAGCACAAGAGAAATTCTAGAACCATTTGTTTTTTAGGGAATATCTGACCTGATCGTGATAACGTCTACAACATGTTATTCTAAAATCGCCATGATCACAAATTGATAAAAAAAAAAGTTCATACAGATTCACCACTACATTTACTCAAAAAAACCTAGAATATATTTTTCTTGTTCTTATACATACATTAGATGTAGCTAAAAACTAAGTAACTAAAGAATCTAAGAATATATATAGTGTAACATATTCGAATATTCGCTGCACGCACGAAATATAGAGCTGTTTCATTGTCCTGTCCTGACTTTCCAAAAAGTCACAAAGCCTAACATCTTCACTTGCAACAACTAGATCAATGACTGTTTCACTCCGTACTAAAGTAGAAATATCAGGTTTGATAAAAAAAAAAATAACACGGGGTCATCAATTCAGGCTATCCAGTTCTTCGAGATAGTTTCCACCACAGATGGGGCCCTAGTTTTGCCAACTAGGACGGTGAATGCTAAAAACACCTGCCACCACCTGCGGTATGTGATCCCTCGTACTGACTAACCTCATGAAGGTACTCAAAGGCTTTGTAATCACGGTCATTCTGTTGTAAATATTCGTAATTTCAATGTTGCCAATTTTGATCGTAACCATATTTCTGTAAGTAAAACTTCCAATTTTAAAATTCTCCATCCACCCTAGGAACTCTCGCTTCACGTATGTGACAGCTCTGGGCCAGACATAATTATCTAGACTATTTTCCATAACACGGGCCCAGCTGCTGTATTCTTTTTTGTTCTTGAACCACGCCCCGGGTTCTTGAGCTAGCAATAAATCAAATTCCATCTCAAATAATTTTTCAGTAAGTTTGCTTCTGTTGTGACAGTTCACTTGGCTCAGTTTCAAGATTCTTTCTATTTTATTCTGTTATCTAGCCTATTAATCATTGTTGACATTAGATTCAGATAGTTTGTTGTTGTCGACTTCCATAGAGCCAGTCTGGTTGCTCGATTTGTTGAGTCTGGTTTGCGTCATACGGAGTTTTGGCGGTATCCATTGGAGGTCAGAGTAGTGTTGGTTGGTTCAGAAGATACCCTTCTTAAGCGTTTGTTTGCTGTAATGTTTATTTTAGACGGCTACTACTATTGAGAAGTGAGTCGTTTTGGCACCTTTGAAAAATTCAGTTTTGAAAGCATGTTGCGGACAGACCAGTTTAATGTTATTGCGTTTTTCAATTTCGGTTTCAGTTACAAAGTCCTCAAAGTCAATGAGATCGCTATCTTCAGCTAGGTCGCCTTTCTTCACGTTGTCAATAATTAATTTCTGCCAAGTTTCATTGTTCATGACATTACCAAATGTCTTGAGTTTTTAAATAGTTGTGCTGTCCATGTCTTTGATGTGGAGGGTTAAGTTGCATTCGCTGGTAATGTCAACATCTACCACTACTGAAGGGGAAATATCTTTATCGATGATCTTTTGACTTCACGGTCAGTTCTTTTTTTTTCCATGGCATCAGTTTTTTTCATTAAAAAAGGTTGTGACGCAAAGTACTTGGCAAAAGCTCTGGAAGCCGGGGCGCTTGGATATTTGCTTTCTTTGACAGTTTTCTTGATGCTATTGAGTTGTCTTTGCACAGAATTGTTCTAGTCTATGCTCATTAATATTTTTAATATTATTTGCCGGACATAATTAGAACTCTCTGTTATTTTTCCACATGGCCAAGCTTTTTGGTCAGGCTTGCGACTTGAGCCCAGGTTTGGCGGTCTTGCTTTAAATGTTCAACTGATCTAAATTTTTTGTCACGGTCTTTTGCTTTAAAGATAATACAATACATTATGCTTTGAAACTTTGGCGTTTTCCGCCTTTGTAGCTCTAGTTTTGTCTAAGTAGTCTTAGCTCGTCAACAACTTTTTGAATTATGTTTTGGTCTATCTCAAGCCGCTCTCGGATTGCGTTAATCTAGTTTTTGTCAGCGGGAATTTCTTGTCTAAACTCCATGAGTTTAGTATTAACCTCTTTATGAGCGTCGAGTGCTTTTTTTTTGGCATGTCTATTATTTGCATGTTCGCCGCAGTTGTTGATGGTCGTGGTGTGTGTGGTGGTGGTGTTGCGACCGATTACCTAGACATCAGTATTCATCTTACTTCCAAGTTGGCCGATTTTGACAGTGAAAATGTTATTCTGATTGAGCGAATAGGGAGATTTGTTCGGGAAGCTGTCGTATTTGGTTAAGAGTCCGGCGGCGCCAGTTTTATCGGAGTTGATGTTTCTGTCAGTGTTTTGAGGCATTTTTGGCGGTTTAGGTCTTATATTTGGAATATATATATTCATTTTATTGTCCTTACAACTTATTTAGCTATACATAGAAGACATTAATTTCAGGTTTGTTGTGACCCCCATGTCTGGGGAGTTTATGCTGTTCGAATTTTGGTCTGTTCGCTTCGATGGCGCTGAATTGAAATAGAGATAAAAGTTTACTATATAACAAAAGGAAAAAAAGTCTAATTTTAAATTTGAAAGACATAAATTCAATTTTGTCACTTATAAGTTACTTAACATTAAAAAACAAGTTTTCAATTCAATCAATTCAATGTATTTTTGCCCAGTAAGTTGGCCATACTAAAAAAATTACTTAATACAATAAATCACAAAATGTAAAATAAAACAAAATGAAAATAAAACTTCAGGTTTTCCATAAAGACTGATGTTCATTTGAAATTCCGTTTGACCAGCTTTTGCCTCAAAATGCCGTTACACCTAGTCACTGCCCGGATTGCTAAGCAAAACAAATTTTGAGATTGATTGATTGATTGATTATTTTTGTCCGGTCAACCGGCATATTATACAAGATTATTTATAAAAGGGATCACTAGCGTGTGATATTTATATAGACAGTGTCTCATAACCGTGGAGACCGATGTTCTTTTAATTTCCGTTTTGTAAGCTTTCGCTTAAATTGTCATGTACACCTAACCATTGCCCGGATTGCTGAGAATTCTCGTCCCAATACTAGTTCGTCAGTACCAGACCTCCTAATAAAAAAGTCTTTTTTTTTTTTTT